>JABSTN010000260.1:0-59057 GCA_013759125.1 Fusarium sp. NRRL 53293
AACTAATTATATAAGTTTTTAAATTAACTTCTTTAACGGGATATTAACTTTTAATCGTTTACAGACATCTATAAAGCAACAGCTAGTATTTAAAAAAAAGTAAGACTATATAGAATAACTTGCAAATCTAGATCGTATAATACAAAACTTGTATTATATCTCTATAAAACCTTTTACATAGGGTTCCTAACAGCACATAAAAATGGCGTAAACATAGCAGAGTCCAGGTCCCAGACTCCCACCAACGCGTAAGGGTTTTCGCCCAGCCACGCTCTAACTTCATCCTCATGCCCCTTCCAAACCATGACACTACCGGTGATAATTGGGGGAACTTGGCCTGATCCCGAAGGCAAGGTCTTAATTGTAGGACCCGCTAAGACTAACCGACCTAAGTCAATTTGAACTTTATTGGCCGTGATATGTGCAATCTGATGACTCCGGCGCTTCTCAGCTATCTCCTCCCCGGGTTTGTCTGGAACTTGAACAAGCAAGCAAGGCTCAAGAGTGGGGGGCATCTGGGTGTAATGACGATGAAAACTGTATTAGATATCAGTACGTTGTCATTTTTTGGAGTCTACCTAACGAGGAACATACAAAGTTGGATTAAACAGTAGTGTGTAGGGTAAGCTGGTATTTCACTGCTTACGATCGAAGACTTTAGCACTTATATTACGTATCCTTAATGTTATATTAGCTATATACTAGACCGCCTCGGAGATTATTTTAATATACATAATCGGGTAATATCTTAAACCTGTTAGTTAATAATTATACATCTATTAGTATATATTATTAATTATTACTATCTTTATACTATTCGGGATTATATTACTACTCTTTTAAATAATACTTCCTTTTTTAAAACATTAGTAATAGCATGGGTAATTAAACCTGGAACCTTCGTTCTTAATCCTTTCATCCGTTTATAAGATCTCAGCTTACTTTACATACACACCACTAATATCATGTGCCTTCCTACCACTAAGACGATTGTCCTCATCACAGGCGCTAATAGCGGCTTAGGTTAGTCTCTGCAATACGACCTGGTTATCTGTAGAACTCTGTTGAATAAATAATTTTGTGATAGGTTTTGAAACGGCAAAAGTAATCTTCTCGCGTCCTGAGCCTTGTCATATCTTGATCGGGTGTCGGGGTTCTTTGAATCGCGCTGAGGATGCTATTGCTCATCTCAGAAATCTTTCGCCTTCGAGCACCTCCAGCGCGGAGCCGGTTTCTATCGACATCTCGTGTGACGAGTCTATCAACGCAGCCTTCAAGCATGTAGAGCAGAAGCATGGCCGCGTGGACGTGCTGGTCAATAATGCCGGTACGCTTGCCAGGATCACACTTTTAACGCGGAACATTTACAAGCTAACATGAAATAGGCCTTGATTTAGGCATCGCTGTGAAATCAGGTCAAATTTGTGTCCGAGAGGGCTGGAATCAAACCTATGATGTGAATGTCACAGGCACTCATCTGTTTACGCAGACCTTTGCTCCTCTACTTCTAGCTTCACAGGCTGGACAGCCGCGTCTTGTGTTTATCACTAGCGGACTGTCATCCATTTCCGAGCATGCAGCTGGTTCTAGTCCTAAGTACATGCCGGCACCGGCGGGCTGGCCGAAGCCTGAAAGCCCTTGGTTTGCTTACAGGGTGAGCAAAACGGCAATGAACATGTTGGTAGCCGAGTGGGCACGTCTTCTGCGAGATGACGGCGTTGCAGTTTTCAACGTCTCGCCTGGGTTCCTCAACACGGGCCTTGGTAACGACAGAACTACGGGCAAGGAGGTGAACAAGTCTGCCATGGGAGCCCTTGATCCGGCTATTGGAGCAGGATTCTGTGCAGATGTGATTCAAGGCAAGAGGGATGAGCAGGTCTGGCCAACCAAAGTGATCAGGAAGGACACGATGCAGCCCTGGTAAAGTTACACATAGTTCGATGCAATCTATTTCATGACCTATTCAATTTTACTCTCGAATCTGCGTGCGAGAGTGTACGATTTGTGACTTTTTCTGAAGCTTGCAGATAGATCCCTTCATTGTCTCTGTAGGAATTGCCCAAGGTCTTTCTGGCTGGAACTACTATCGTGATGCTCCTATTCGTGAGTTTTATTGCGCCCTAAAAAGACAATATCATAACCTTGTTTGTAGGGTACATGAAAGTGAAAGATAGCTGCTGGGACTTTGCTAAACCTTGCACACGGGAGGTACCGGAAAATATCACTTTGCTCCGAATTGAAATTCCAATTCTGATTACCGGAGACTATCTGATCTAGTCACTAGCCGGGGTATAAACTCATTGAAGGATCGTCACAAGTACCCTCGGGACGTAATTCCTTACTAGTCTCGGTAAAATGAGCCGCTGAATTACTCTAAGCACCGGCTTTCGCTACTCGCCTCGTTCCGAATCGTCGATCAATTGTCGTCAGATCTTGATCCGTAACATACGATCAATTTTGTAGCTCGGTACTCTCAAACAAATTTATATACCTCGCGAGACCGTTTTAAGCTAGACCACCAAGTAGAGCTCTCACTAAACCATAGCCCTGAACTAAACACATCTTCTTGAGACCTCATCACAAAATGGCTGATATCAAGGCTCCCGCTATCATCCCTACGGTTGACATCAGTGACTTCTTCGATTCTAATACATCAGAAGAGGCTCGTCAGGCCGTCGTCAAAAACATGAGTGACGCTTGTCACATTTACGGTTTCTTCAGTCTTGTTGGTCACGGCGTTCCAGACCATGCCATCAGAGAAGCTTTCGACGTGAACAAGATGTTCTTCTCTTTGCCCGAGGATAAGAAGATGGAAGTCTGTATCAACAAATCAGTTGGTCGATCCTTCAGAGGCTACGAGCCTCCTCTGATCCAGACGCATCACAGGGGCCTTCTACCCGATACTAAGGAGGTATATAATTACCACTTTAACCCTTCTTGAGCTTAGATACTAATACCATCCATTTCAGACCTTTATGGTGGGCCGAGAGGTTGGGTTGGAAGACCCGGATTGCGGCTCTTTCTCGACTGGCCCGAACCTGTGGCCTTCAAGCTTGCCTAAGGAGGAGTTCCAAGACAAGGTTATGGCTTACCAGGCAAGAATGGTCCAGTTAGTAGGGAAGCTTCTTCAGATTCTTGCTCAGGGACTGCCCAAAGAGTGGAATTGCCCACCTAATGTCTTTGAGTCACTGCTCGAGAAGCCATCTATCCCTATGCGTTTCCTTCACTATGCCCCAGTGGAAACAAAGGATAGCCGTCAATTCGGTGGTAAGGCCAGCTTTTGAAGTGTTTGCGACTTGATGAGCTAACACCAAAATTTGTAGTCGCCGACCACACTGACTTTGGGTGCGTGACCATCCTCGCCCAGGAGCTAGGCACCACCGGTCTGGAAGTGTACTACCCGCCAACCAAGTCTTGGGTTCCCGTTCCCGTCAAGGAGAACGCCTTTGTCATCAACATGGGCGACATGATGCAGAAGTACACAGGTGGCTACTACCGTAGTGCTCGTCACCGCGTGCTGACAAACACAAACAACCACCGCCACAGTGTGGCCTTCTTCCTCAACGGAAACCTCAAGTTGAACGCGAAGGCACTTGACGGTTCTGGGACAGAGATAGTCGTTGGTGAACATATCCGCGGACGCTTGATTGAGACTATGGGATCTACTGGAAAGCTGCTTCAGCGACAGGAAGTTAAAGCTACGTAGAGATCAATTGGGTGTCTTGAAGCCCGATGGCTGTTCGTTTGTGTTTGAGGGGCCATTCTAAAGTAGTGCATGTATACACGGTCATTTCCCAAGCCAGACAAAACTTTCGCTCCATTCATGAATTTACATTAATGTCCACTCCCCTGTGTTCACCGAATTGCGCCCTTGACGTCCAATACGAGAACCTCAAGTTATTTCTTACAAAAACAAGCAATATAACAATCCACTATAGAAATTGCTTATTACTATTACTTTAAGAATCTAAAAGCCTCTTTATGATCAAAGATCTTGTATCTGTACGGGCAATACTCAGATGTAATTCCATAATGCTAAACTTGATCATGCTACGTTGTGCGTCCTGATGGGAAGACAAATGTCACGGGCAGGTTCCATCATCGGATAATTAATTTAATATGCTCTTCTTGGGTCTTAGCCTTCCAATAATGGGAGCCTACTAGCATCCTCTCTATAGCGTTGGTTGCTGGCTCATTACCCCATCGACTAAACTACAGCACTGGCTGAGATATCGGGCATTATAGACTATAGAGGAACTCAGGTCGCGATTAAAATATATAGATGATAATAGATTTGACGGCTTAAGCCGGGGAAATGTCGTAATTATAGCCGGGTATTAAATTCTAGCAGTCGCTTATTGGACGGGTTACGTGGGTTTCAACAACCCTCCGATTTTAGTACCCGAGGCACAATTGACTAAATTTGCTGTGAGACTTGTGCTGATAGGAACCTCAGACTCTTTCGTCGGCTGTAAGATTAGTACGGAAACAAGTGCCAAGAAAAGACTCCGAAAGAAATAGATCAGATAAAGTCCGATGAGATAAGAAAATTCACACTATCTTGATACTCAGCCGCGGGACAACATGTGAGATTGGGCAGATATCGACAGAGCTTCCCTGACATTGATCAGTGTCTGTCTATCTGTTCTCATATGGTAGTTTGTGCAATACTATTATAAGTAAATTATCATTTCTTGGAGGAAGGATATCTTCAGTGCTACAGGACCATTCTTCAACTGTACCGAATTGGTTCCCAGCACCTTCACCACGCACTCGCTACTACAATACCTGTTATTCACAATTCCTCATTTCAACGGAAAAACTGAGATGGAAGGGGTAGGATTGGAGCCAATTGCCATTGTTGGCATGTGTAAGTCCATTTGAACGAATATCCCTTACCAAGATATACTAAATCCTGAAAATGAAGCATGCCAATTACCCGGCGGCATTAGATCTTCATCCTCTCTATGGGAGGTCTTGAAGAGCAAGAGTTCTGTACGAACCCCAAAAGTACCAGCTTCACGCTTCAATATCGATGGATACCTGCACGAGAATCTAGATCGCCCTGGTAGCTTCAATGTTGCTGGAGGCTACTTTCTCGACGGTACACCCGAAGACTTCGACCCTACCTTCTTCAATATCACACCCATAGAGGCCATGTGGCTGGATCCACAACAGAGGAAGATGCTTGAAGTCACTTATGAGTGTTTGGAGTCTGCGGGCTTGACGCTTGATAGGGTGGCTGGTTCTAACACGGCTGTCTACGTCGGCAGCTTCACCAGTGACTTCCAGCAGATGTCGCTCAAAGAGGAAGACTTTCGACACAACTACGCTGCAACGGGTGTTGACACAGGCATCATCAGTGCTCGCATCGCCAACGTTTTTAACCTCCACGGGCCTTCCTTCACCGTCAATACAGCTTGCTCGTCCTCCATGTATGCTATCCACAATGCCTGTCTGGCGTTGCGGGCACGGGACTGTACAGCAGCCATTGCTGGAGGAGTCAATCTTGTTCTCACTGTCGACCAGCATATGAATACTGCTAAGCTAGGGGTGCTTTCTCCCACGTCTACTTGCCATACATTCGATGCCTCCGCCGATGGTTATGGTCGTGCGGAAGGCGCTGGTGCGCTCTACCTCAAACGCCTTGCTGATGCAATTCGCGACGGCGATCCAGTCCGTGGTATCATCCGCACATCGGCGGTTAACTCGAACGGCAAAGTCGCAGGCATGGGTATTACATTCCCAAGTGCTTCTGGACAAGAAAACGCCATTCGCACTGCCTACGCCAGGTCTGGCCTGGATCCCTCTCTTACTCCCTACGTGGAGTGTCACGGTACTGGAACACCGGTTGGCGATCCAATTGAGACTCGCGCCGTTGCCAAAGCTATGAATGATTCGCGGCCCATTGATCAGCCTTTAATAGTAGGCGCTGTTAAGGCTAATATTGGACACAGTGAGGCCGCCAGCGGTATCTTTGCCGTGATGAAAGCTGCTCTCATGACCGAGTCTGGTATTATTCCCGGTGTCGTTGGTCTCAAGACGGTGAATCCTGCCATTCGTGAGGAAGAGTGGAACATCAGAGTTGCTAGAGAAACATCCAATTGGCCTCAGCACTCACGATTACGACGCGCTGGTGTTTCTTCGTTTGGATACGGAGGCACCAACGGTCATCTTGTTGTCGAGTCGGTGGATAATCTATATCCCCTCTATCGACACGGTCAGCGACGAGACGGAGCTTCCTACTCCTACATTGGCATTGCAGCCTCTCGTCCTTATCTAGTGCTTCTCTCGGCCCATGACCGCACGACGTTGGACCGTAACATCTCGGCTCATGCTGCTGTAGCGTCGAATTACTATTTGCCGGACCTGGCTTACACACTCCTTTCTCATCGTACTAGATTCCCTGTTAGAGCATTCGCCATCGCTTCGCCCTCAACCATCGAGCAAGACTTCAACTTGTCTAACTTTACGATTGGTACCGCACCAGGAGCTGCACCAGAACTCGGATTTATCTTCACTGGTCAAGGCGCCCAGTGGCCTGGTGTGGGAGCCACAGCCATGGAGTGTTTCCCATCCTTCCTCACTACGATCCGAACTCTTGACAAGATTCTTCAGCGTCTGGATGATCATTTGCGCCCTCCGTGGTCTCTTGAGGCCGTGTTGAAGGAGCCAACCGAGACCAGCATGATCGGCCAGCCTGAGATTGCTCAACCCATATGCACTGCTGTCCAAATCGCTATAGTTGACCTTCTCGCTCGGTGGGGCATTCTCCCCAAGGCTACAGTAGGTCACTCCTCCGGTGAGATCGCCGCTGCATATGCGGCTGGATTTCTGTCGGCGCCCGAGGCTATCATCACTGCCTTCTTGCGAGGACATGCTGTCCAGAGACATGCTCCATTCGGCTCTATGCTTGCCGTAGGACTCGGGGCTCAAGAGGTCGCTTCATATTTATATTCCACTGATGTGGTTGTGGCTTGCCAGAACTCGCCGAGAAGCACGACACTGAGTGGTACACAAGCAGCTATCACCGCCATGCGAGAACGTCTGCAGGCCGAGGGTATCTTTGCTCGGGAGCTTAACACAGGCAAGGCTTACCATTCTCCCCAGATGGAAAATGTCGCCAGCGTCT
Organism: Fusarium sp. NRRL 53293; assembly: GCA_013759125.1. NCBI lineage: Eukaryota > Fungi > Ascomycota > Sordariomycetes > Hypocreales > Nectriaceae > Fusarium > Fusarium sp. NRRL 53293. The sequence continues at coordinate 7,133 of JABSTN010000260.1, forward strand.
ACGACGAACTTCTTCTCCACGCACTTGTTGGTCAGGACACCATCGCCTGGCGACGTCCTCGTGCTACCTGGTACTCTAGTGTGACTGGCACAAAGCACACGGGTGATTCCGTACCTCCAACCTACTGGAGTGACAACCTGCGCAACAGAGTCCTTTTTGACCAAGCAGTCGTATCCCTCGCATCAGATTCCGCACTAAGCAACGTCAAGGTGATGCTCGAAGTCGGTCCTCATTCAACCCTGGCTGGTCCTTTCAAGCAGATTTGTCAAGGAGAACGGATCGATCGATTCACCTACGTCCCAACACTTGTACGAAATGAAGATAGCGCTAAGAAGCTTCTGTCCACTGCGGGTGCCCTTCTCCTGCAAAACTACCCTGTCAACCCTGAACAAGTCAACTCGATCGCCGAAGAGTCAACTGCTTTTGGCACGAAGAAGAACCAGGGACCCTTCCTACTCGTTGACTTGCCTACGTATCAATGGAGTTACGAGAAGAAGTATTGGGCTGAGTCGAGGGTTAGTCAAGCGCAGAGATCGTTGACACACATGCGACACGACCTGCTTGGAAGTAGGATCCACGGTCTTTCTGGTTGCAACTTTGCATGGAAGAACACTATTCGTCTTCAGGATGTTCCGTGGATCAAAGACCATCGTGTAAGTAAAGCCCAAGCGTTATCATTCTTCAGTCAGTCTGGCTAACGAATCATAGCTCGGAAAGGAAGTCGTATTTCCCGCGGCGGCGCACTTGTCTCTCGCTTGCGAGGCTCTGCTACAGACTAGTGACAACTCTGGCCTCAAGGTCGAGAGCGTCACCTTCCGAAATGTGGCAATCAAACTGGCATTGGTTGTTCCTGAGACAGATAATGGCATCGAGATTCAGCTCCATCTCAGCAAGACTGATGGAAAATGGCTCAGCTTTTCTATCGAGTCTCTTTTCGAAGGGGAATGGAGAATGCACTGTCAAGGATTGATCGCCGCCAATCACCGCATGGGTCCCCTCGCAAGCGGAAGCAAACATCCTGTGGATACATCGAAGCTTACGCAGAGAGTCACCGGCAAGCGTTGGTACGATGCCTTCCATCGTGTTGGGTTTGAATACGGGCCCAGCTTTCAGCCTTTGGCTACTATTCATACTGACAGTCGGTACCATCAGGCAGCGGCCGAAATTTCCATTTTGACCAAGTCAGAGTTGGTGCAGGGCGAATCCCGTTACTTTGTGCACCCTTCGACAATTGATGGATGTCTACAACTCATTATCATCGCTCTCAACAATGGCCTTCATGCTGAAATACAGAACGGTGCAGTGCCCATCGAGATTGATGAGATGTCCTTGTGGCCAGCTAGCGCTGACATTGGCAACACTCTTGGTCATTCCGTGGCATGGATCAACGAGTTGAGTGGCCGATACGCTACCTCCCACACGAGGTTGGAAACCAAGAACGGACGGATGCTCATGGATCTGTCCAACCTCAGGCTTGTCGCGTACGAGGCCGCCGTCCCTCAAAAAGCTCAGACTGAGAGACAGCGTGAGCCGTACATGCAGACTCTGTGGAAGCCTGACATCGATCTTCTCACAAATAAATCGGCTTTTCATCTCCTCTCTACGTCCAAGAGAGACCAAGATGCCTTGGCTGCGATAGTGGAACTTGAACAGCACAAGAGGGCTACGAACAGTGTTTTGTTCATTGGTCAGTGGGACGTGGAGGTGTTCACGACTGTTGCCAGCAAGATCTCCAAGGACACTCGCATTCTACTTGCGGATCCTTCGGAGGCACATCTCGAAGCCATCGTCGCTGATGGACGCCTCCCCAATAATGTATCAGCTTTCTTATTTGAAGCCGGAGCCCTGAAGTCCGTGTTGGAGTCGGCGGACCCGCTAGATCTCGTTATCGTAGGTGCCGTCGCCTTCGAGGAACCGATTTTGAGAGAGATCTTTGTTCAAGACATCAAGCCTCGTACTTCCGAGAATGGTAGGATTATATTCTCAGTACCTGAGGTTCTCGATACCAAACTTAGCAGATTTGTATCGATTTGTGATATGGCGGACGCTGGCCTTCACGTTGATCTTTCGGGCAGCTCTATCTCCTGTTACGCTGTTGCTAGCTCCCTGGCAGCTGTTAGCCATGCCAATGGCTACACAAACGGACACGCAAGCGGATATGCCAATGGACATGTCAACGGAAATGGCGATGGCCAACTAAATGGTCAACTCAATGGTCACACCAACGGCTACACTACCGGTCATTCGAACGGCCATACCAACGGATATACCAACGGTCACATCAACGGCGACTCCTATGGTCCACAGATTATCACCATTTATACTGATGAAGGTGTCTCGGTTCTAAACAGCCTTTGGGCCGGCATTACCGAGAGGTCAAAGGTTCAGGCCAACCTGAGGAGCCCTCAAGATGCTTTAGCCAAGATTTCGACTTCTGATAAACTCATCATCGACGGCAAGGCATGGAACCTGTGCGAAATGGATGAAGAAAGATTCGCCTCCCTCAAGAAGATCATCACTTCAGGAGCACCCGTTCTCTGGTTGACAACCGGTGTCCAAGAAGGAAAGAACACCATGGGTAGCTCAGCTGCGGGATTCTTGCGATCAATCCGATCAGAACACGCATCGGCCAAGATTACCCTGCTCGACATTCACACCATGGAAAGCAATCTAACTGTTCAAAACGCTGTCCTTACACTCCTTGACAAGATTGACACTAAGGAATCCGAGTCGGACACCGAGTACTGGCTCAGAGACGCGACTTTGCACATCCCAAGAATTGCACCAAACACAGCTCTCAATGATGAATACAATGCCAACCTTGGTTCAGTGAGGGAGTTACCTATTCCAAGGGATATACCATTGCAGGGAACCATCGACCAAGGGAAATTAGTGTTCCAACAGGTGCCCCAGAGCCCTGTCGCTGGCGGAGAGATTTTACTTCGAGTCGAGTGTTCAAGCTTTGAGGCGGCAGACCTTCAAACACAACAGACAACGGCACCTCGGGTTTTGGTCGGAACCGACATCTTGAACGGACAGAAGATGGTTACATTTGCTCCCAGCCCATTCATTACATCCTTCAAGACTGGTCAGGCATTGGCTACTTTGTGCTCAGACTTGAACTCTGAGGATCTGGTAGCCACTCTCCCTCAACTAGCCGACGCCTTGAATACAATCAAATACGGCGCAGGTGTGCAGACCAATGACCATGTTCTGCTGCTCTCGGCGCCCATTCCCTTTACCCGTGCCGTTATCACTTTGAGCAAAGCCTGGGGATTCCACCTCACGCTGGTAAGGATCGAAGGAGACTCGCAGGACTTTGGAGACATTGCTTCGTTTCTGGTCTCGGACGTTGAAGGCATCATGGCTCTTCTTAGAGACACAGAACATGCTCCGAACGCAGTGGTATCTCATGACTTCTCACCTTTGAGCAGCGAAGTCTGGAGACATCTGCCCGCCAACGCTCGATTTCTACTGAATGGGTCAGCTGTTGAAGGATGTCTGGACAGTCTGCCTTTCTCGCGGGGTGCCACTTTCCAGACTACAAGTCTGAATACAATTCACAAAAAGCAACCGACTCGACTAGGAGGACTTTTGCGAGAGGCAGTGGAGTTGGTCCAGCAACACAAGGCTTTTCAGAGTCCAGACGTGTATGTCATCGACGACATCAAGGGTCCTGATTCGGTCATCGGCAGAACCGATCGAAACTTGGTCGTCAAGTTTGATCATGAACGATCTTTGATCAATGTATGTAGCTTTATGCGCCGTTCCCTCATATCAATACTAATCATCTATTTGCAGATCAAGCCGACGACGGACGAGCTTCAGTTCCGATCAGACGCTGCCTATCTCTTTGTGGGAGGCTTAGGTGGTCTCGGTCGCAGTCTTACGAGGTTCATGTACGATCGCGGAGCTCGGGACTTTGTGTTCTTGTCAAGATCGGGTACTGATAAGGCCGATGCCGCTGCAGTAAGTCATTCATAGATGATGAGTCCGTGTTCTATACTGACAAAACTGCCCTACAGGTAGTGAATCACCTTCTAGATACCGGAGCGCGGGTCCACGTGTATCGAGGAGACGTATGCGTCAAGTCCGACGTCGAGCATCTTATTGCAGATGTAACAGCTACTCGCCCAATCTGTGGTGTTATCCATGCTGCAATGGTTCTACAGGTATGATCCCAAATGCCTCTCCTATGAATTATAGAGCAGTGTATTGACTTCGACGCGCCAGGATGCGATGTTCGACAGCATGACGTTCAAGCAGTGGCAACGGACTATTACGCCAAAGATTGTTGGTGCCCGAAACCTCGTCACGGTCCTGGATGGCAAAGCCGACCTCGACTTCTTCGTCATGACCAGCTCCATCTCAGCGACCATGGGTAACCCAGGCCAGACAAACTACTCGGCGGCCAACAGCTTCCTCGATGCGCTGGCTTATCAATGCCGCCTTGCAGGCAAGCCGGCAACATCGCTCATCTTGCCAATGATTCTCGACGTTGGTGTTGTAGCGGAGAATGAAGCCATCGAGACAGCTCTTCTTCGCAAAGCCATGTATGGTATCGATGAGCGGGAAATGCTGCGCGGTTTCAAGACCGCCATGCGGAAGCGTACATGGGATTCCGCCGACAACTCTCCTGGGGCCTCACAGCTTATTCTCGGTCTGGAGCCAGCGGGTCTGGCATCGGCTATCAAGCAGTCTGGCGCTGGCAAGGAGGACGCATACTGGTACCATGATGTGCGGTTCAGCGGCTTGCTAGCAACTGTCAACCGACTTCTCCAGGATGGAGGCGGTTCAACCAGCGGCAACGGGGACTTCAAGGCTGTCCTCGAGGCGGCTCGCGCTCAAGGCAAGGATGCCGTGCTCACTGTCATCGCCAACCACGTCATCGCCAAATTATCCAGCATGCTCCTCATCCCAACTGACGCGTTTGAACTGGATGGTACTTCCATTGCGACTTACGGACTGGATAGTATGATTGGTGCAGACCTGAGGAATTGGCTGTTCAAGCAGTTTGGGCTTGAGATGTCTTTCCAGTACCTCCTTGCGCCCAAGATGACCGTCAGAGCGCTTTCGACGACTGTATTCGAATTCCTGGAGTAAATGGGGCTTGAGCATGAGAGGGAACAGCTGTGGATGAATGAGGTAACGCCGTGCTATCATGGGAATGAAGAACACAAATTTTGTATACGATATACGGGGGATAGCACAGTGTGATTAGCTGGGTTTCTTTATTGTTAGGCTTTCCTTTTTATTAAGCTTTTATTTCTTTAGGTTGTTTTATAGATAGTTATTAGAATCCTCTTAGTTTAAGGTAATTTATTTATATAAAGTTATTATTACTTGTTTTAACTTTTTATATTAATTATTACTTTAGGTATAAGTATTTTAAATTAAAATAAATAATATACTGCCTTGTTGATGAGTCAAGGCCTCGTAGGCCCATCGAACCCAACATAGGGACAAGAAAGGTTCATAAGCGGCGACTCGCTCGGTACAGCGACGAGGAGAACGGGGCCATACCTCTCGACGCCAACCCTCGATCGCATCCTAATGCTTTCGCTACCATTGCAGATCAACTTTTCTCTCAAGCAACCATCGAGTATGTTGGCTTCAGCAAACAGGAAGCTGCTAAAATTTGGAACGGCTGGATCAACTGGCGTCCTGGTCCCCGACGAGAGATTGACCATGAAGATGGTGGTCTTGAAGTATCATTTCTCGACTGGTTCACAAGAAACGCTAGCTACTCCAGCGATGTTTGGCAAGGAAATGATGCGGCTTGGTGGGACTGTTTGCTGCAGAATGGGATCGCGACAGAGCTGCAGCAAGCCATTATGGATCCCTGCTTCAAGTATACTAGTTTGACCGGTACCTGTATCACTTAGGTTCGCGACAACATCAAGATGCGCTGCGCTGGTTTTGAAGACATTTAGGGAGCCTCCCTTGACCGGGAATGGGCGATTCTCGGCTCTGATTCTCGGCCCCGTGATTCCAACTCACCAGCGGACCCTTCTTAAGGCACACGAAGGCTATCAGACATGACGATAAATATCTGCAGTTCTACTGGTACTGAAGCTTCCCTGCATGCACCTAGAGTGACTAACCTCTTCAAAGTCATCGACAGTGCTCGTACTACACGTCTCTTTGATGATCAGGGGCGCCTCAACGACATCACGGTATTGTGGTCAGCTCCCCCAACAGATTTTAGCCGAAATAAGGCGATATATTTCTTCACTACCAGCTTCGCAGTGGCCAATAGGGTGCGCAACCACGTTATACAGACCATGCCTGTAGGGAAGGTGTTGCGCGTTTATTAGCCAAATACTGAGTGGAAATAGCTTCTTTGGCGATGCCGAGCCGAGAAGGTAGCTTCGAAAGAAGCGACTGAATATGGTGCTGCCATCCTCATTATGAGCACAATCGCCAACAAGCCGAGTAAGCACTACTATTATCAGTTCGCATCGGCCAATCAGCTGCCCGAATCATCTGTGCTGAAGACTGACATAGGAGACCAGGCAATTCAGTATTGCTTCTCAATTGAAGAGGAAGGCAAAAACCTCCTAATACAGGAAGCTGTCAGAACTATTAAGCTCTTGGCCTTTTCGCCAGGCGACCTGAACCTATGGACCTAGAATCATCCCCACCAGGTTACAAGATGATAAGCACACTGGATATTATATTAGATATATTTTATATAGATCTACCTAAATCTTACCTAACCTTACCTAAATTTCTTTATCTTTACTTAAGTCTACTTGTATTTACCTAATTCTACCTTTATTTACCTATATTTACCTAAAGCAGTTTAGATGTGATTCTTGTCAGTTAATTGGTATCCTGATTCAACTAAAATAGAGTAATTTTATTCTCATCTCTTCGGAGTACAAATACAAATTCAACTCAGTCCAGACACCTATACTCGCTCGAACGAGTTACTTCGCTATCCCATCAGAAAGGTCTCATCCGGCAAAAATGACTCCCAGTTCAAATCCATGACATACTCGCTCGATGTCCGATCCCCCAGATCTGTCCCAGCAACAGGGAGATCGACATAGGACATCGAGGCTGATGGCACTTTGTCCGCTCTCATCTTGAGCATATTATAACAGGGTTCCAGGCTATCTCTGGCGCTCTGTGCAATCCGCAATGGAATGGACGACTCCGTCTCGATAGCTTCAGCCTGGCCGAGGATCATGTTGAGGAACATGGGGCCTTTCACATTTGTTTCGCCTTGACGGATGCGCTCCTCTGCTAGTGCGATCATATCGCGGACAGATTGCTTGAGGAGTTGGCGGTATTGGCTGGTCCGATGCAGTGTGCCGTCATCGCGCTGTGCCTGCACGTGTATGAGAAGCTCAAGACCCGCCGCTATGCTGGCAACTCGGATGCCCTCGCGAAACATCCCACCACCTGTCGCCATTAACCTTGAGAAGCCGCCATCCGGTTCCGGTGATATGAGAGCGAGTGAAGCATCGAGGCTTAACTTAAGCGAGTAATAGTAGATTGGGTTGGTGCGGGCCCGATTGCTGAAGAAAAAGTGCAGCGGGATAATGAAACGACGGGTCAAGTAGTCAAGAAGGTTTCGATGAAAGGCAGTCGAGCCTTGACCAGGCTTCATCAAACTGCTGTTCATGTGCAGAGCGTTTGTTAGCTCCGAACTGAGTGCAAGGATGTCTTGATAGGCAGTCTCATTATCCGCTTTGTTTAGTATATTGATAATGCGAAGACGGATTGATAAAGATCCCAGGAGTGCAAGCTGTACTGAAGTTGAAGTGAAGTAGCTTCGAGGATGAGATGGGGCAAATGTGGTTGAGTTGTCCATCTCGTCGTCGTTGACATTGGAGGGCGGCTGTGTGTCAAACTCGTCGAAGGATATCCTTGGTGGCATTCTAGAGTCCAGCGACGCTTGTACGACTAGTTCAAGGATGGTGACCCAAAGCCTACGACGAATCTCGGCTTGTAGTAGTGGCATCGACTTGTCAAGGTTCCCAGGGTCCTGGTGCAAGCCTATCTGCATGGCTCGGTGAATAAGTGATCCTGTCGACATCCATACCGTGTCACCTCCAATGGAGAAAATTTGCCGGGCCAATAGCGTAAGGCAGTAGATTTGCAAGCCAGCAAGGTCTACGCGGTCCTTCTCGAGCGGCCCAGCAAGCCAGGTCTCGGAAGCATAAATCCAGTGATGAACCAACTCGGCGTTGCGAAGCGCGTCATCTGGAGTTACATACTCAAACAGGCTTGAGCCTATCGCGATGACGAGAAGAACTGTCAAACGCAGGGAATCTGTGACAGACTCGGGATGATCCCAGTACCTCTTGTACTCGACCAAGAAGCTTGGGGTATGAAGGATGCGGTGGGAAGACTCAAATGACTTGAAGTAGAGGTCGACCATGACGTCGCATGTTTCACGGGAAGGGGGGACAAGGGCATCAGGGCATGACAAGAGACCCCTCGTGGGACGAGTGAGTTTCGCGTTTTTGGCAATGGTCTTGCACTTGGCAAGGAAGTCACCAGCCTGTGCAACAACGGCTGCTACTCCAGGTTCTTGGAATGCATGGTTACTGCTGGACTTGCCCATGATCTCGACCCAGCAGGCAATGATGGAATCCAACTCTCGGGTTGTCTCGGCCCAGCTACCCCTACCCATGTCCCTGGGCTTGTTCAGGATAACTTGCCAATCCTGTCCCTGGGCGGCTTTATCTTGCTGATTGTCACTGCCAATCTCAGATGGTGGCGAGGGGGCTCTAGTGCTGTGACCTTGAGCTTGGCTCTGATGTTTGGCAACATCTTCAAGTCTCTGCATCATCTTGTGCAGTAAATCTTGAACATTGTCGTCATGGCCCTGACGTTGGCCTTGGCTCTTGTTGGTAGGGTAGTCATTGCCGTGCCTGGGAATACTTGAAGCTGGTGTTGGAAATCCTTGACCGGCTGCTATCGTCGTTGTCGCTGAATGAGGTGGTGCGACATCCTGGTCATGAGGCGTGAGTACATTGTCGTTACACGACACTTCAATAGTCGATCTAGCTGGACGCCGGGCTTCGGTGACAGTATCCAAAGGTGGCGGGCTTGCTGCGATGGATGCTTGTGCTGATGCCCGGGCCCGTGAGACAGCGGGCGAGCCATCGCGGTAAGGCTGATAGATACATTGAACATTGTGACGAATACAGTGAGCACAACGGCTCCTTTGGTCACACTTGATCTTGCGACGCCGGCATTGGTGACACGAAAGCGCCGGACGTCTCCGGCGATGAGGTTGAGACGGCGCCGGGCCCGATTGAGGCGGAGATTGTGGCTGTTGCTGAGGCGTAGTCCTATCCATGGTTGCGTTGCGGGGCTGGATTGATTGACGTAATTGCTTGGTTCCTGCTCGGCCGTAATACAGAAAACCAAGATGTAGGCGGATGATGGGGAGTCTCAAGATAAGACGGAGTTGGAGAACGGCTGCCCGGAGATAAGAGGCTGGGGTTTAAGTTTCGGTCCGAGATAGCGCACCTCGGAGATAGAGCGCATCCGCATAAGCGGCATATCCCTCCCTCGCTCAATTGTCCGGTGGCTGCGGCGTGGGGTTGAACTGGTCCAGGGATTTGATACGACGCCAAATTTTCAGTTTCTTCATGGATTTATTCCTTGTAATCAGGGCAAAATGCGTCAAAGCGGTGTTTGAGTTTAAGCCAACTTTGTGCCGCAGCCCTGCGGGCCCAACTACCGTTGAAAGGGCTAGCTGCAGTCGTGTTGGCGGTCTCGTGTAGCGACTCACGGTGACAGCTGGCCGAATGGTTTCATTCACAAATTGCTCATAAGTTAACAGGGACAATAAGTCAATTTCATTAAATGAAAATTGCCAAGTTAAGTGCCACTTTACTTCTATTTATCTTCCTAATTAAAGCCGAGTCTTTGTATTTACCCTGAAAAGATTTACCCTACAGAGTTAGTCAAGCTGCCTTACCCGATGGAAGAGCGCGCCTTGGTATTAACTACTGTATCTACTAAGCCATCTTGCATCCCAATGATGACACGAGAAAATACCCGACTTTAAAACTGGACCTTCAGAGGTTCTTATTCCTTCGGAGGATATTCTCGGGGTTTAGCTCAGCAACCGGAAAGAAAAGGAGCTGCGAGCCGTGATCCGTCCAGGTTCTCCAACGCCTGTTCACCAATCGCCTTCCAATGAACACATCCACCCAGTAAGAAGGATTATAATCAATGTGCAATCCGTAGAGTAAGCGATACGTTCGGCAATTTTCTGTCTTGTGAACCATTAAACAATAGCGCAATGTATTTCAATGACTCCGTCTATGTGAATAGTAGTCTCTTGCTACTGAAAGAGATGTCTATAATTACTTGGGTTGAGACGGCCAAATGGATCATACATTCGAATCATCATTCACTCCAACATACCTCAAACTACCTGAATTAACACATTCCTGATGGCTTTGATCACCACCTCCCTTCTCGGGGTTTTGGCTCTGGCCGCTCCGGTCTTTTCCGCAGCCGTCAAGCCTGTAGGACACCACCAGGGATCCATCCCTCTGCCCTCGCGCAACCTGCATTTCCTCCCAATTGGCACTTGGGCCGAGAACCTCGCCGTTCGGCCCAATGGCAACCTTCTTATCTCAACCTCCACCCTCAATGCCACCGTCTGGCAGGTGTCAAAGCCTTGGGAGGAAAACCCCGAGACAAAGCTTGTATACAACTTTGACAAGTGGGCTGACCGTCTGATTGGTATCGGCGAGAGCACCCCTGACAAGTACATCGTTGTCGGCTCTCGCTTCTATGCGCGAACCGAGATCTCGTCTCATGTCGGAAGGACCTTTTGCGCCATGGAACTTGACTTCACCAAGACTCCTGAGGCCCCCAAGGCCCGCTTGGTAGCATGGATGCCCGAGTCTAATCTCCTGCAGGGAGTTGCAGCCCTACCATGGGATCGCTCTATTGTCCTCATCTCGGACCAATACGTGCTTCGCCCGCGAGAGGTTCAGCTTGACTGGACCCCTAGTCCCGGTCAGATCTGGCGTCTCGACACCAAGACCGGAAAGTACGATCTTATCATGACTGGTTACCCCGAGATGAACACCGTGTACTGGCACGGTAACAAACCCACCCACGATGTCGGTATCAACGGTATTCGCATCCAGGGTAACACCTTGTACTGGGTCAATGCCGACAATGGTGGTGTCTACAGCATGATGTTGAAGAAGGATGGCAAACCAGAGACTCCTCACCACCCAAAGACTGTGGCCAAGTCAGACTGGCTGTGGGATGATTTCGACTTCGGTCCCGGCAACTCGGACCTTATCTGGGCGACAGGCAACAACTCAATCGTCGCGGTGTCACGCTCAAAGGGAACCAACAAGATCGTTGCCGGATACGGTACCAGTGATAACGAGTCTTTCTGGTCCCCCACTTCCGCTCAGTTTGGAAGAACTAAGAATGATTCCAATGTCCTTTATGTCACTGGCAACTATCCCAACGCAAGCTCTCCGATCATTTCCGGGTGGATCAAAGCCCTTGATACTACGGGCTTCAAGTTTTAAGTCCCTATCTGAGTTGTGTCTAACCGATGTGCATCAGCATCGATGCTTTGCCTCGGTGCATGATGCACATTGATGACACAGGGTGCTCATCTTATCGTCTTGTCAATGTTTTATGAATTGCTACATGGATAGAATGCTTATATCGTTGTCGGAGCTTAATCTTCTTCAGACTAGCGTATGTAGTCAACTGCGCTGGATCATCTTTACAGTGTCTAGCTACTATAGCCTTTACAGAAACAAATACATTTGATAACACAACCACTGATCACTCTTTTGAATCCCCTGGCGATGTTACTATATCTACGTTACCTCTCTATTCCGAATGTGATCGAGATCAAGAAACACAATATGAGCCTTGTATTCCGAACCCCCCACAATTGCTTGTTATCCAGGTTTCTAGTTAGAAGCAACTATACGGAGAGCGATAAGAGTGGTCATTGCTCTTGAGCAATTTGGTCAGCATGAAGTCATTGAGAGTAGAAGCAAACAGGGTCAGATAATGCAGAGTGAGTAAGTCAAGTAATATTAACAGGCCCAATAATCAGGCAGAGAAAGTAAATGTAATGCAACCCCAGAAGCTTTTGCCCCCAATGATCGGCAATCTACGTGCCAAACTCGTTGAAAGTCATCGAAGCTCACATATCTTCTGCAACCCCCCCATCTCGGATCTACTTCTTCTTTCCCTTAGGAATCCTTGCAAGCCAGTACAGCGCCAATGCTCCAGCAATGTTGAAGACCACATACAACCACAGAATGCCAAAGTTGCGCCACCTGTTGCTATACTCAGAGCTGACCGCGTCAAGATAGACGTTGGTTTGCTTGATTCTGCAATACTGGCAATTGTCCTTTGACATAGAATCTAGAAGATATCCACCAGCCTTGGAGATGTATCCACCCATGTAATCGCCACATGTCTGACCCTTGGGTGGGATGAGGGTAGTGAACTCGTTGCTTGCGCATGTCACGTCAACGTTAGCTAGGCCTGTTGATAAGGTTGCCGAGACAAAGTACGTCAATGGTGAAGCATAGTATACAAATTTCCAGAAGCCTGGCATTTCATCCGGGGATGCTAAGACACCACAAAAGAAGAATGCCAGGAAGAAGAAAAGACTGGCGGTATTGGCGCCCTCCTCTGTACCAGGGTTGAATGAGACGCATAGATGTGCAAATGTAGATACCCATAGGAAGAAAACCCAGAAGAGGAGTAGCATCAGTATGGCCCTCTCGTGAGATTCGCCCGCTTCTTGAGCATTGGAGTAGAAGCCAACAGGGAAGTAGAATGCAGTCCACATAAGAAGCGAGGCAAGCGTATACCATGGCAGCTCAGACACGATCTGGGCAAGCATGAAGACGGACCAACTATACACCTTAGCAGGCCTCTCGCGGACTTCGTAGAGCGCGCGTTGCGTCATGAACTGCGGCATCTGCTGGTTCACCAACTGCGTGACGATACTCGTAAGCTCGAAAATAGCAAACATCTGGTTCTGGAGGCCGCGAATACTGAGAGGCGAGTTGATGAAGACGAGACCGATGAAGAGACTGGAGGCGACGCAGAGAGCAAGCTTGGAGTAGATGTACGAGGGCGACCGCCATGTTTGCTGGAACACACGCTGCGCTACTACTCGGAACTGGTACCAGAGTGGTGTCGCAAACTCGTTGTATGAAGATGGGTCGTGTTCCTTTTCGGTAACTCGAGTCTCGCTGTCGGATCGAAGACGAGTCAATTCGTCCTGGACTTGGTCGTACTCGGGGCTTGAACGCCAAACTTTGTGCCAGTCAATGTCTGAATGACTGCAAGGAGCGGCGCCAATGGCCTCAAGCATCCATTCAGCAGGGTTTGCACCGGCAGGGCAAGGAATGGCTCCGTTTCTCTCAAAATAGCCAATGAGACTCTGGGCATTGTCGCCGACGTCGCCTGTTGCAATAGTTAATTACTGGCTGTTTCCTGAATGCAATAAGGCAATTACTCACCGAAATATACCGTCTTACCACCTTCCTTAAGCAGCAAAATACGATCGAAACGTTCAAACAGCACAGCTGAAGGTTGATGGATAGTACAGAGGATAGACTGGCCTGCTTTGGACAGTTTATGTAGCAAGTCCAGGATAGCCCAACTGGTCTGGGAGTCGAGGCCTGACGTAGGTTCATCAACAAAAAGCAGAACAGGAGGCTTTGCAGCAAGCTCAATCCCAATAGTCAAGCGCTTCCTTTGTTCAACATTGAGGCCTTCTCCAAGGACTCCAACCACGACGTCAACCCACTCTTGCATATCGAGGAGTTCAATGACTCTATTCACATAGTCGAGCTTTTCCGTGTCAGGGATATGGTCGGGTTGACGGAGAAGAGCGGAGAAGTTCAAAGCCTGTAAGAAGACGTTAGTACTTACAGCTTCTTGTCTTGGGAAGGGATATGACACATACCTCCCGGACAGTACTCGTTTCGAGGTGCAAGTCTTGCTGTTGTGCGTAACCTGTCTTGCGCTGGAAACTCTCATCACGGAGTTTTCCATCCACCAGCATCTCGCCAGTCAAGACACCAACATCACTGCGGCGATTAGCCAAACAATCCAGCAAAGTTGTCTTTCCAGCTCCTGAAACTCCCATCAGAGCTGTCAGTGTACCAGGCTTGACCCAACCGTCGACGTTGTCCAGAATGCGCCTACTCTCTTTCTTGATCTTGATGTCATAGCAAACATTACTCCAGTGGAACACACTCGTAGAACCTTGGAAGCCCTTCTCATTGCCAAAGCCAGACATGTCGCGTGGCTGTCTCGATAACGGAGCAACTGGTCCAGGGGACGGAGATTCAACGTCGTGGTTCTTGGACTGAAGCTTCGGTACGTAACCCCGGCGAAAGATCATGACCTCGCCCTTGGACTTCTTAGCTGTGACATAGTCGCTTGCCAAAAAGTAGACAATATGATTGAAGATGACCATGGCGATAATGATACCGATGTTACGCCACTTGTGACTGGCAAAGTAGCTGTATGCCGAGTTGATGTAGGCGTCTCCATTGACGGTCAATTGGCCAGTGACAGCGCCAATGGCATCGCATGCGACATTTTCCGTGCCTGGCTTGCCATAGCTGGGAATGTAAGACGAGCAAGTAAAGTCTCGGCCGCTGTACTCATTGGCTATGAGCGACTCGTAGCCATAAGCAACGGGGTTTAGATAGTTGATCCATCTACACCATGCGGGCATGTAACTAATCGGAACGACGAAACCGGTGACAATGAGTAATGCCAGCATCATGATTGAAGCGGGTACCATGGCTTGTGTCTCTGTGGATGATACAGCACCACTGGAAATTCGAGTTAGTTTAGTGAAGGTTTGGGTATAATGGTGAAGGCTTACATGAACCGAAAGATGCCCGACATGGAGAAAATAACAAGGAGGACTGTCATCAGATAAAAGAAGAAGTTGCCAGGATGTCGGTTCAGATTGGTCATGAAGTAGAAGACAAGATTGAAACCAACGGCTGCTGTGATCTTCATAGGGAAGTCAACCAAGACAGCAGCATACGCTTCAGCGGATGGACGGTAAAACGCATATCGGGCTTGCTTCTCAACGATGGGTCGCTCTGCATACAAGGTCATGACTTCGGTAATCGACGCAAAAGCATTGAAGAGAATTGCCATGAACAGAACGACAGCTCGGCTCCGGAAACTGTCTGTGTTTTCTTGAAGATTGTAGAACAGAGACGAAGTGATTAGCGCCATGATAGCGTTTCCCACCATGGTAAAGATTGCCGGGCCCGGGTCTGCCCAGAAGCGTCTCCAGCCGCGCCACATACAGAGTTTCACCTGCTGGGAATACGTGAGAATGAAGGGGGAGCTGGTGCGTTGGCCTTTGGCTTGATGTATCTTCTTCAGCTCCAGGTACTTCCGAGAATCCTCGCCGTTGATAGCATGGCAGGACTTGTACTCTGTAATCTCCGCACACAAAGCCTTATACTCGGAGCTTGAGCGCCAAGCCGCAGCGAACTCACCAGGTGTGCGCGGGGGGTTGCATCCAGGCCGTGGGGTGCGCTCTGCAGGAAATGTCATGGAAGTGAGGAAGTCGGGTGTGGTCTGGCGGGGAGGACACTCGAAGCCGAGATTGATGAAATAGTCTTTGGCCTTTGAGGCTGGTCCGAAGAAGATCTGGCGGCCCTCGTATAGAACCATGGTCTTATCGAAAAGATCGTAAGCACTTTGAGGAGCCTGGTACATGGACACGACACATGCTTGGCCGAAGAGCTGCGATTGAAGACGGAGCGTCTTGCAGAATTCGACGGCATTGGTTGCATCTAAACCACGCGTTGAGCTTAAGATAAGTTAGCGTAATGTGAGTGGTACATCTTCGAGTGTATGACTTACTTGTCCCAGCATTGGAAGGGCGCATTGGACAACGTGGCCTCGGCAATACTGACGCGCTTGCGTTCTCCACCAGAAACACCCCGAACGAAGTCATTCCCTACTTTGGTGTTGCTAGTGTGACTAATACCGTACATGGCCATTACAACGTCTCGAAGATGGTCGCAGTATCTATAGGGGGACATATGTGATTAGAATCTTGTCAAGTGGTAACATTATAAGCAGGAATTACTCACTGTGTACGGCTAATTCCATCTGGGATCTCCCGCTGGCAGCGCGCGCGAGCAGCAAAGGTCAAAGTCTCGTTAACCGTCAACATGGGGAAATGGACATCCTGTTCGGCAGTATAGATGGCATCTCCGCGGTGCGCAGAGTGCATGTCTTTATCTGAGATACCCTGGTAGTTGAGGTACGAGTTTTCGTCCAAATAGATACCATTGCGGTCTCCCGAGATGGTCTTGAGAAAAGTCGAGCATCCTGACCCAGGAGGACCGAGAACAGCGCACATCTCACCCGCGCGGATGATGCCATTGAACTGGTTCAAGATGTTGACTCGCTCGTGTCCCCATGAGCTGGACTTGGGCAAAAGACGTCGCACAGCCACAGTCGGTGCGGCTAGCCAGATGTTGGCGAAGGTCTTTTGGAAGTCGGCCGATGTACCGTAGCCAAAAACATTGATGTCTTGAAAGCACAGTCCGACCCGGCGGAATCCTTGGCCCTGTTCCGCAGCCACTCGAGCGAGGTTGGTAGCCCACGCGCGAGCATTGAAGTTATCGCCAGATGGATTCAGAGGAGAGTCGAGATCATTGCTTCCAAACAAGGGCTTGCTTCTGAGAGCTTCTGAGCTATCTTGTGAAAACTTGCGGGCGAGTTCTTTGACTTCCGAGTTCTGTAGGCCTGTCATTTCGTAGTCGGGCTGGATTTCTCTCTCGGTATCGCTATTGAGGGTTTTTGATGGTGGCCGTTGATCGGCCTGGATGATACTAGAGCCCATATCTGACCCAGTTGTCATGATCGGACTACTTGTGACTTTTTTGATGTCTTTGAGTCTCCGATCTAAGATGTAGCTGCGGTGAAACTAAGATGGAGGGTTGAATCTTGATACATATAACACCCGACACGTAACGACACGTGTGATGCCCCTGGCGACGATACCTCGCATGACTGATTCGTATTCACTCAATTTCCGTAAATGATTCATTCTTAGACACTTACCTCGGCCGAGATGCAAGTGTGTTGGCATCAAGGGTCCAATTGTCCGAGCCATGATATCTCCGCCTCGCGATATCTCCGTCTCTACCAACTTCGGCTGAAGGCAGGCTTCGGGCATAACCCGCGGGATCCAGACGGAGATAACATAACATAAGACAGACCAGACCTTCCAAAAAGCGTATCTCGTATCATGTAATTGGCGAGGGAACCATTTATCTAGCCTCCACAGTGGGGGGCAAAAAGTATGAATACCGGGCGTGTATTGTTTTTCTAAAGCTAACCCCATTCAGCAGCTGCAGGTGTGAATCTTACACATGATAAGATCTCAAGCGGATTAGCTGAATAAGTCCTCTAACTGGGATCAGAAATAAGAATAGCCCGTTTTGGGCTAGAGGGTGTGTGTAAGTACATTGAAGGGCCTTCATACTTTTCGCCACCACTGTAGTTCTGCAGGATTAGGATTTAGTGTGACAAGAATCGTTTACCTATACGTCCCGTTTTCATCAATCGCATTTTCACTCTGCCGTCCCTCCCATATCGCATTACTTCTACTAGCTTTTCCTAGTTCCTCCGGCTCCCAAGAGCCGAAGCACCAATAATGTGCCTCTGGAGTAGCTATTGGGTGGTCAGCAACAACATACGAGCACCGTAATAACGCGCTCTCGGCCCTTCGCCATGCATATTCTGCTCATTCAGTTGCAGGTGAGGATCGTGAGGCGTAAAATTGCATGATTAAGCAAGCTACATGTTAGGATCTGACTGTAAATGCCAATTGCCGCGGCCGTGGCACAATATAAAGACGTGCCCACAACCCATTCTCGACTCTGAATGGATCGAGAGTCATCCCTGCTACCTCACTTCTTTCTGGCATTTGACTTCCAAGTTTCATAGTTTTTATTTACCGTGTAAACAACCGTGCGTACAACCAACAAGTCTCACCGCTTTAGCTTATCTCCGACAAGCTTGAAACGAACGCTGGTGGAGAGAATCAAAGTTTAGTGGATCTTTACGGTCGGTGCTACCCAAGTAGTTATGCTTTTCGATATTTGCTACCAGCATCTTGTAAAATGAAGTTAATCTAACGGGCCTCAGCCGAGACGTTTCCTGTCGGGCTCAACAAGGCCGAGGTGACCTGATCTACCTATTGTATTGTCCGACGGACTGCTACGTTAGCCACGCCAACTATGTCTCTGCCGAGCCCAAGTTTGGAGAAGCAGCGCGAGACTGGACTTAAGCAGGCACAGACAAAGACCGCAAGTCGGTCTCGGTCAGCTTGTGATGCATGTCGCCGGTCCAAGATCAAATGTTCTGGGGGCAATCCTTGCTCTACTTGCCGTTGGTCGCAGACTTGCTGTCATTATACCCCGGGCAGACGACTTGGTCGTCCGAAAGGGAGTAAAAACAAGCGCACATCGTTACAGCAGGATGCAGAAGGTATCGACGAAGATCGGCAAGGTGATGCCGTGTTGAGCAATACGGGTCCCGTGCTATGGGCTACCGGCCAACAACTGCCGCTTGACTTCAATCTAGACTTAGATGGGTGCGAAAGCATAAGTCGTTTCATGTCCTTCAATGGGTTCTTGAACCCCCATGATTCCCTCGGCAACGAAACTTCTGATTTTATCGATTCAACCCTGAGCCTCATAGATCCAATGTCCATTGACGCCAATCCTGCAGGCCTGGGCCACATGGATATCACTCAGGGTGAGGATATAGAGAGACTGTCCAACCCCGAAAGAGCCCCCAATCTGAACAGCGATCATGGCCCTGCGTCTTCTCCTTCTACAGGCCCAGTATCTCCCATGGTGCCACCTCTAGGCTGCTCTTGTCTCCCACAACTGGCCAGATTGCTTTATCAGCTGGAAGGTCTTCGCTATGCTGATGGACTAAGCTCAACGGATGTATCGGTTGACTCTTTGCTCAGAGGCTTTCAGACCGCAGAGCAGCCCTGGAAAGCCTTCATGCACTGCAGTGCCCACAAAACCCAAGGAGATCACAAAGCCGCGCTCCTCCTTTTCGCGATCAGCATCCGAAAGGTGCTCAACAAAGCTATCAGCTCCAACATTCAAACTCACAGTGAACGTGAGACTACGGGAGAACTTGTTGTTTCCATAGGAACAATCAAGTTGACAGGCGAGGCGAGGATCGAGATTCTTACTCTGGCTGTTGGGCGTGCCATGCGAAATATTATTGCGGCTTTGCAGCATGTTAGAGGATGCATCGTCAGATCTTCTGCTCCGTCTAGTGGAGAGATGGATGTACAGTTTTATGGTCTGGCTAAGATTACCGACATGGTGGATAATAAGAATGATGTGAGGGTAGGGCTGCCTTCAGTACATGCTTGTGCTCAACCTAGAAAAGAATCGATTTTGTTGCTGCTTGAGGTTTTAGAGAAAACTATAGAAGGATTGGAATAAAATTGTTATATATAGGAGCATGCTTTTAGTTGCAAAATCCGAGCTTCTCGGTATAAGAAATTAAATACTTCTATCTGCCTTGCCTCAATATATAATAATTCTTCTGTAGACCTTAGTTATCTTTACTAATAATCCTTAGCTAAGACTAGCAGATATAAGCATGTTATAACTTCGGACAAACACCTTTTAGTCCGTGACTCTTAAGTTAGTGCTTTTCATCTTATCAAAGCCATGAAAAGTGGGTATTTCAGAGCCGCCGTGAGCTCCTAAGCGAATATGCACGTTCTATCCTTGACAGAACCCTATGCCGAGACCCGGGCTTCCGGCATCCGCGCCAAGAAGGTTACGCGGAAAGAAAACTAGTTCTCATGTATATGTCGTATAACGAGCAATACCTGCAACACAGGTCTCAAGCGCCTAGTTCAGAAGCATGCTTTACTAGTTCCATTTACTGTGATGGACTGTCCTGTGAGGTCTCACAATATGTGCTTCCAAGGTTCAGGAATCCAATACCTGCCCGATGGCATCTGTGAGATTCTACAGTAAACAGGGGTCTTGCATAATTATGTGAGAAGATTTTGTTTCAATCTTTATATCCTCACGATGGTTACATATAAGTAAGCATTCCTTGCCGCCTGGATAACATTCTTTGGCACCATCTTTCCGCTAGCTTCATTCTGCAATTCGCCATACATGTCTTTTGCGAAGCGAGACCCTCGGAGAATCCGCATGCAGGCCGACGATTTGTCAAGGAGGTTCGACCTTCGTGAAGTATAGTTGTTTATCTACCTCCAAGAGATAATGAAGAAATTAAGAGGTAAACGAGCGGATTGTGATATCAATGTGGCAGAACTAACTATGTGTGTGTACAGGCTCAAAGAACAGCACCGTTACATTGTCAACCTTTGTGATGGCTCTGAGTCCAATAATTCAGACTGATCGTTTGAAGCTGGTCGCCAATATTGGTACTGGCTCTGGGTACTTCTTTCGCCTCTATATTCTTACACTGTGACTATTAACTGACATTCATTCTCCAGCACCTGGCTCCTGGACCTTGACGGGCGTCTGAGAATGGTGATACTCCCACTCGGTAGATTCCAGAAGATAACGTAGCGGCGCAGTAGCTTCACTGTAGCCGATAAAGTTGTGCAGAAGCGTCAAAGCTACGATGCTATCGCCAACGGGAATTGCGAAAGGGCTACCAGCCGAGAAGACAAAGTCTAGCGACTCAAATAGCGCTGATGGTTGCGTTTCATGAATCGCTTCTAGAATTGACGATGGGAATATAGCGCCGTTGACGCCGCTGGCCATAATGACTGTTGCAGCTATGTCAGGATTCAGTGGGACGTTGGCTGGACCCCATACGACTTGAATGCCGTAGTATCGGTATGCCTGAATCTCATCCGAACCTCCTTTCAAATGTCACTGACATAGCCAGACTCCCTGGTCGTGACCACAAAGATGTTGCCTATGCTCTTGATGCTGGAGCTAGTGTTGTCTTCCCTCAAGTTGACACTGTTGAACAGGCCAAACACTGTATTTCTGTTACCAAGTATGGTCTCAAGAACCGCGGTGCCCGATCGGCTCCCCCTTTCCGCCTGGTCTCTGGTGTGACAGATCAAAAGCTGGATCAGAAACACACACTACATGAGAATCTGAATCGTCAAGCTGCTGTTTTGATCCAAATTGAGTCAGAGGAGGGTATCAATAACCTTGATGATATTGTTACTCAAGTCCCTGATATCGATGCCGTCTGGCTTGGACCCATGGACCTAAGAGTTTCCATGGGTTTTGAGGGCATGTGGGAACCCGAGCCAGAGCTTTTAGCTGCTGTTGGCAAGTATAACAGTATCCTGGCTAAACATGATATGCCAGGTGCTGGCATTGTTCAAGGCCCACCACAGACCATGAGACAACTCTCCAAAGGGCACGCATTCATGATAGTGGCTAGTATGTTATAAGCCGTGCCTTCAGCACACAGGAATTGGCCTCAGATGAGAAGAGAACCTAGCTACTCTCATGAGAACTTGACTTCACAAAGCCCCTCCAAATCCAAACATGGCAGTACAATCAGAGCATCTTAATGGGCGGGGTATGGCGGCCTAACATGGCCCGTCACTGCAACAGCCTCATCGCGCTCGGCAAGCCCTCAAAGATGCGTATGCTGGTGTTATCTCTCCTCTTCTGGGATTCTACTGCGGGTGGGTAATGGTTCAGACTTGTATGGGCTTGTTATTATACTTGTTCGGTCTCAGACCCAATCGCAGTCGGTCTTTCTTATCTTCCCCAACCTTGAAGAGTACCGAATCATGGATCTCATATCTAGGCATCCGACCAAACCACACTTGTGGCTTCATCGTGGGCGACTAGGTGATCTCATTCTTTTGTCCAATAGAGAGAAGGTTGACCCTCACGCAACAGAAGCATCGCTTCATACCAGCCCATATATACGTAGCGCTCTCTTATATGGAACTGCACGAACCCATTGTGCGTTGCTTGTTGAGCTACAACCGCAAGTTGAACAAATCACTGCTGTTGATCTTATCTGGCCTTTAGTGCAGGACGCAAACACATTAGTTCCCAGCCATGCACAGATCAGCAAAGACATGATCTTAATAGCGCAGACTTCAAAGCCATTCTGCAGGGCGGGTAAAGGCTCCGTGCAAAGAAAAATGACTTTTAACAGCTACAAGAAAGAGCTCTCAGCACTTTATAATGAGCCTCCGGATGACAGCTACAGTCAAAGCATGAAGATCACAAAAGACGAACCTAATATTGAATCCCTTGCCAACATCCTATTGTCTATTAGTGGTATCAAGTTGCAGCCTGATGAAAATATCTTCACAGCAGGCGTAGACTCCCGTCATGCAGTGAGTTTCCTTCGGCGAGTCACTCAGCTCTGGTTCCCTGCCAATTTCTCGTCCTCCAATACGGTCAATGACCTAGGGGTCCGCATAGTTTATAACAATCCAACGCTTGACCGTCTCTCAGTCAGATTACAGTCACTACTACGTAGCACCTTGACCGATAGGACTGCACCGAATACACCAGAGGTCAAAGTTGACGTGGACGCCATTATTAGCAGCCTGTTGCCCAAGATGGCCAAAGCCAAGAAGGAGACGATATTAGTCACTGGAGGTACGGCTCACTAGGTTCAACTATCTTGAAGCAATTGCTCATTTCGTCTCGGGTCGGGATCGTATGGTGCCTTGTTCGATCGAAAGACGCGGCAATCGCCAAGTTCAAGGACATGGCCCTGGCGTCAAGCGACAAGCTCCACGTCTTGCAGAGTAACCTTTCAGACCCAAGACTGGGGTTGCATCACGTCCATTATCAGGATATCCTCCACACGGTTGATACAATCATTCACTGTGCCTGGAATGTCAACTTGAGCCTTACACTTGATACGTACATGAAGACAGACGTTGCTGGAGTGTTGAACCTGATCGATCTGAGTGTCCAATCTCGAAAAAGCGCCAACATCATCTTCACCTCATCTATTGCGGCTGTCGCCAACTGGGACACTCAAACCGGCCCAGTACCAGAGGAGATTATCCATGACAAATCGGTTGCAGCACCTTCGGGCTATGGGCAGTCCAAGTATATTGAAGAGCACCTCCTTGATAACGCTGCTAAGAAGCATGGCATCCCAGTTATCATCATTAGGATCGGCCAGGTCGCCGGGTCGCTGTCAGGCAATGATAGTATCTGTAACAAGTATGAATGGTCCCCCATGCTCCTACAGGCATCCAGGAACCTTGGTGCGCTACCAAGAAAGCTGGGCGCTGATAATCTGGTCGATTGGGTTCCCATCGATGTCCTTGCGGATGCCATAGTAGAGGTTTCCATTACTTCTCATCGTAGCAGAACGTGGCCAATCAAGGCTGAGGTCATTCACGCAGTCAACCCACATACTGTATCGTGGTCTTATCTGAGTTCGTCGGTGCTAGAGAATATTACCGGCATAGTCAAATATGTGCCTTATGCTATATGGATCACGCAGCTGAAGGACCTAGGCCAACAGACTAAGGAAGGGTACATGTCATGGATGTCACTTCTGGAGTGGTTCCAAGACTTTGAGAAGCAGAAGTATCCTGCAATGTCAGTAGCCCAGGCAGTCCTGCGGAGCCATGTGATGGGTGGCATGGAACCCATTTCGGGGGCAGCGATGCAGAAGTGGATTAAGGAATGGGGTTTTTGAGTTAAGAGTAAACTGTTTTTATATGATACTAAGTAATTATATAGGATAATGTACACGGCGTCCTCGGAGCTGATCTCAGATTCATTGACACCGGGTCCCCGGGGGTCAGCGGGGAGTGGAGAGTGAAAATCCTTTGTGGTGAACAGAACCTCTGTAAATCTAGTCCTCTAATTGGTTCTGGAGCTGGCTGAAACTAGCCTTTTCATCTTGAGAGATGACAGCACCACCGCATGTATTTTGGTTGTTCTCAAAAGGATGCTAGAAGCGGCTTTACTTTTGAATTCTTTTCAAGTCTTTGGATTTAAAAAATGAACCAGGAGAAGTGAGGCTGGCCTTACGTAAAGAGTCTGATGAACAACATGGATAGAACAGCAGCACGTGGTGTCTTACATTGGGCCGCCTTCAAGGTCAATGTCTAGGCTGTTATGGCATTTGCTGGAAGATCCATCGCATGCCACGGCATAATTTGCTTGGTATACCCAAGACGCCCCATTACTAGTCGTTGTAACCTGCGCTTGCACTCCGCTCTGGGTCTCCGTGATGGACTCAAGCTTGGATTCATATCGGAGATCAATGAGTGGGTTATCCTTGCACAAGTCTCGCATTCACGACTCAAAGATCTCCTGTGACACTCGCTGATACGGTTCCAATGGCTGAGTCCCGTCGTTTCGAGCCCTGATTCGTTCTCTGTATTCATCCACTGGAGGAAGATCCCACTCAGTGAAAGGGGCATTCTGGCTAAGTCCGGTGGACATCAAAACTGTATACGGAAAAGTACTATGCACACCTGTGTTTGTTTGATACCATTAGTAACCAATCAGTAGTGTGTCAGGGTTCAAGGCTAGACATACCTCGTTGACGAAGGTTATCTGCTAATCCAATTTTACGCAATAGTTCCATGGACCGTTAACGTCGTAGAAAGGTTCCATCGAACTACCTGGTAGGTTCCTTATTCCTCTCTACAACAACTGATTGCACCCCACAGTGGGCCAGCACTGTCGCGGTCATCAAGTCGACAGGTCCTGCTCCAACGATCAGAACGGCCTCATCTGGGAGTATGATGATTCCGCCCTTTGTAGCAGTATCCGAGGCAGTCATGATGGTGTTTTGATTCCTGAAACGTCAGATATAATTTTGTATTGGTAAACAGAAATTAATTACTACAGTCAATCAATGGAAGACGTAGTAGTTATTGACCCAATTTCCGTCTCATGGACGGTGAACATTGAAGAGTCACGAAATTCGTCACAGTAATCCCCAAAGCTAGAATTTACTTGGGCTGGAAGCCGGTGGTCGCAGCCGGCCCGGAGATTCCGGGCAGCTTGCCCACCATCAATTATTGGTGCACTTAGTGGGGACCCTTTAAGCTGGAATTGTCTTGGCTATGGAAAGTCAAGTCCAACTTACTGCGTTTCACCCTTCTCCTCGGCTGTCCTAGCCAGGATTGGCTCCAAGGCTTTGGCAATAGCGTCGGGCCCGACAGTTGTACCCTCGGCCATCTCTCCATCGACAAAACCAGGCGGCTGTTATATTCCACTCCGAAATGACTTTGGTTCCCTCTTTAGACACTTCCAAAAAAGTCCCCCCTGGATACTTTGCAGACCCCACCATGTCCTTTTATTGCAGCTGCAACGGTTTCAGACGTGATTGAGATTGAATTACTCACCCCAAACTGTTCTCCGGACCCAGGAGTACCAATTGTCCAGATGGGGGTCGTGACAATGCTGTTAAGTGTAGTCGACAGTGAGAATTCTCCGTAAACTTGACAAACGGCTGGTTTACACCTACCCTGGGCAGATACAAACTACTTTGACACCCTGCAACTCTTGAGCCGGTCTAAGACTCCTCGTGAAACCTACAACGGCGTGCTTAGTTGCACTCTATATGGGTGCGGGCTATTAATTGCTATATCCTGCGATGGAGCCAACAATGGCCACTACACCATGCTTATTCCTGCTCAATAGGCTACAGATAGCAAGTCTCGTGAGCTTAATCTTGACAAAAGAGTATTAGGACTTGTCTCGCCGTGTGATTCATAATTGGTAACACTCACTGGGTGATTGACGTTGTTGTCAACGTGTTTGTATCCGTTGCTCCCAAGTGGCTCAGGATCGTCCCAAAGGTTGGAGTAGGTCTGAACATATAAGCGAAATATTCTTGAAGACTCATACCATGCATTGTCTTCTCCAGGGCAAGTAGTTGTCTCTCCAAACACAACGGATCATGGCTTCTTACCGGCTCAAAAACGCCTGCAGACGCAACACATACATCTGGGACGTTATCAAACTTATCAGTTGACACTTGAATCAAGTTTTGAAGATCCCCCCATTTTGTTACATCACAGTGTATGAATTCAATTCGGTCATGATTCTTGATTGCGAGCTTCGCATCTTCAGTGAGGCTGATGTCAGCTATCAGGATAGCCTGGGCTCCTTTTTTCGCCGCCAAGATGGTGTATGAAAGTCCGATTCCTGTGGTAGAATTATCCACGTTTGAATAGATGTAGAGACGATATGGGCAAGGGGGCGTTTGCACCTGAATCACCTCCCGTCACAACGATAATCTTGTTTTCAACTGGGAATGTCCACGATATGGCTTGAACGACGTTTAGTTTCGCAGGGCTTCTGCTTCCTAGCGTTTTTTCGTAGTTCTTATAGATTTGGCTGTTTCGTCTTAAACTTGGATATTCGTTTCACGGGCTAATCACTTCCGCGGGACAGCTTATGTGCCACACCGCGGAGACAGGCTCCCTTTTCCCGACCTCCCGGAAGACTCTGAACTGGGGCTTTATTTCCCCGAGGCCGCTATCGCATCAATGGATGAGACAAAGATTAATACGTCACGCCCCCTGAAGTTTTCCCAAGTGCTTTTTGGCTTCAACGTTCATCTTGGCCAATGCAACCATGACAGGACACCTATATCTTTACTATTACGCTTTTGTTGCCTTATGCCTCTCAGTCCTGGATAAAAGATTCCTTGGCTATGGCAGTAGGCCCAAGAGTCTCCCTCCAGTTATACAACTTGGTTCGCTGTGATTATATGTCAAACGTTAACAAAGTCCTTACGCTCTCCAACACTACCTATTCTTCACAACCTTTACCAGATGCCAACTAAGAATTTCCATCTTGAGTTCCGGAGGCTGGCACAGAAGTTTTAGTACAATATCATATTCCTTCCTGACTTGAGCTAAATATAGTTGAAGATAGGCCTGTGACTGTAATGAAGCTTGGCGGGAAAATCCTATTTCTACTCAATGATCCGGTCGTGGTCAGAGATCTCCTAGAGAAGAGGAGTGGTAACTATTCCTGTCGTCCTGATCTCTATGTTCGGAGCATTGGCGATAATCTCAACATTGCCCTTCGCGAGTTGGCCCTGGTGTAAGGGGGTGACAAGGAATTGGGTCAGATCACATTGTGCGGGGCGGATACCCTAGATTAGGCTCATGTAGCTAATAAGACTCCATTCACGCCTTCCAAACCTCGGTCGTTTTGTGTTCGAAACTGACCGTGTTCGTAGCAATAATGATTTTTGGCGTCGGCGCAGAAAAATGTACCATGTCAGCCTCAATGTTAAATCAGCAGATCGATACCTTCCATACCAGGAGTTCGACAGCCTGCAACTCCTTACTGACCTCTGCGCCCGACCCGAGAGTTGGGTTGAGCATGTGCGGCGATATACAGCAAGCATTTCTACTGCACTGCTGTATGGTTGGAGGACACCAGCAACCAACACGGGTTACATCAAGGATTTGCTAGAGGTATTATCTAAGATATTCAAGACATGACAACATCTATTGATCATGACTCACAACATATGCAAGCTACTGCCGAAGCAATTAACTTTTGACTGGTGGATTTCTACGTTCTCTACGGCCGCTTTATCATTTACTGCCTTCTTGAATACTGCTGAGTAAAAGGCAACTGAAGAATCTACCGACTCTAGAAGATCGTGTCTTTACTCAGTTGCTTAATCGAGCCAAAGAGAGAATAGAAACTGGAGGTTCTTACCCCAGTAAGTCAGCTGACCTGTTGAATCATCTGATTAACATGATCAAATCACAGGTTTCATTAGCGATATGTTGCAGGACAAGGACGCTGACCGACTCGATGAGCGGCAAATAGCCCACAATGCGGCTCATGGCTTTGGAACTGCAATGTTAGCACTCTCCTGTCCGTCGTGATAGTCATGGCGAAAAGAACGATAGGGATACTTCGGCCAATGCAATTCTAGGTTTCATCAAGGTTAATCTAGATAATGGCTCATGCAGTGCAGGGAAAACTGACTAACTACCCATGATAGGCCATAGTCTTGTTTCCAGATGTTCAGGCAAGAGCCCAGCAAGAACTTGATTCCGTCAATGAAAACAATAGACTTCCTTCTTGGAAAGACCGAAAGAATCTGCCTTATGTTCGTGGCGTCGTGGAAGAAACATTCAGATGTACGTTCCCCATTTGATACACAGACATTTGAAATCCGTTGACAAACATGCAGGGGCACCGATCACGTTGAGTGCTGCTGTTCCTCACTCGGCTAAGGAAGACGACGTTTGCAACTGTATGACGATTCCAAAAGGGTCCACGGTGATGATGAATGTAGGTACTTTCAACACACTTGTTGGCGATGGTTACTCATTTGTTGACGCTTTAAAAGGTCTGGACATTGAATCATGAACGGTTCAAGGAGTCTAGAGACTTTAACCCCATGCGCCAATCCGAAGACGCGACGTTGATTGAGAATGACGCCATCAACCAAGATTCTACCAAAAGAATTCACTTAACCTTTGGCGCAGGACGGAGAGTCTGCCCCGGATTCTACGTCGCCGAGCGTAACACTATTCCTCGCTATCTCGCGTATTCTATGGGGGTTCACTATCACGCCTGCACGAGACTCTAGTGGCGCTATTCTGCCCATTGATTCGGATGGAGTAACTCCTGGTCTCGTAGTGAGGTCTCAGGAGTTCAAGTCAGTCAGATGTATGTTAGCAAAAACGCATAAACTAACAAATCTAGATGCAATGTTACGCCTCGTTCTGCCGACTGAAGGCAACTTGTTGCAGAATTGTGGAAGGAACCGGAGGCAAACCTTGACTCAGAGGGCAATTATACTGCTGAATTTATTGACTATGGTTTTGCTAAAGAAAGATGAGTGAAAGTTTTTAGATTCTAAGATTGGTAGTGTTTGGTCTCTAAGTCCATGGCTAAATGCCTGTAGTATAATATATATAATGACTATCTGAGCATTGAGACAAGAATATGCAGCCTGAATATAGAAATAGCGATTTAGGGTACTTGGCTTATGGAAACCAAATACGCTTCTTGGTAAAAAACTTGAATTATGGAGTTTTACATGCCAGGTAATTAGACCGAGGTAGGTTCGCTAAAAACCAGGCCTGAGTCAAGCTGAATGACCTTCCCTTCGATCTTGCGTTTAAATTAAAGTAAACAATGAATTCAGGGATCTTGCCTAATAATTAATTACAGAAGTAAATAATGCAGACGCAGTGGAAGACCCTACGGTCTCCTTACTTCTTTTATCAGTAAAGAGAAACAAGAAACTAACTTTGTATCGGTATGATGCTTTCAGTGCAGGAACGAATCTCTTGTATTGTGTCAATTTTTAGTTTGATAAAAGTCCTTAGTAACAGCCTGCCCTTCATATGACAACATTTCTTCAATAGTCCTTGTGAACGTGTCCAGGAAGCATATTGGCCAAGGTGAACGGAGTGCCGTTCTGTAGATGTAATTTTACTGCCCCGAAATTCTTTTCAGCATACTCGGAGGCATCTGATCCCAGCAGCCAGACAGGTTGAGGGAACTTCAGCATAGACGGACTAGCAGCCACAGTCTCCCAGTCCGTCTGGTGCCAGACATGTCTTGTCTCCCATCCTATTCTTTGCGTTAAGCTGGTCCGTTCATATCTTACCAGCTTAGTAATAAGACACAGCGAAGTTTTCCAGGAACGCACCTAAGCCGTTGATAGGCCCGAAAGACAAGAGGAAAGTCCATCTGAGGACTAGTCCTTTGCAAAAGAGCTGCGATACAAGCACCATCTTCGATAACCTGTGTAGCACCTGTTCCCGATGTCGCAAGATGTGGGTGCGCTGCGTCTCCCACAATACACACATGGACTCCTGTGGAAACCTATTTGGGGACAGGGTCTCTCCAAAGAAGCTTGTGGTCGATGAGACAGTCCGAGGGGATCTTCTCAGTGATGTGTCTAAGCTGCCCATCCCAGCCCTGAACACAGGCCAGCATGCCCTGGGCTTCTCCCTTGATATGCCAGTCTTCGGAGATGTCTGAGAAGTCCTACACGAGTCAGCATGTTCTGGGATGAGTGTAAAAGTTATAATAAGGCTTACCTTATGGTTTACGAAGCATGCCACAGCATTGGCAGCCTTGTTAGTGGTCAAGATGGCGTGGGTATCTTTACGGATCCATATCTTGAAAACATCCGTTTCAGATGCTACGATCTCTTGTGTCAGGGGATCCTGTGGTAGTAAGTTGAGAGGAGACCACGATCTATAAACGGCGAATCCACTATTCTTGGCTTTGTCGTCTTGACCGATTATGTGTCGTCTCGACTTGCTATGAACGCTGTTAGCTCCAATAATCGCAGTTGCTTCCCAAGTCTTCCCTCCGGCGATGGCTGTTGCTGGATTGCTGGACTCTAATATGTCCATTACGGAGACACCTAAGTTGACCTCGACGCCAAGGCCGAGGGTATAAATTGGGATAGCCGTCGAAACTAGTATGTAGCTCTTGGTTCAGGAGGATCTTTTCGTTCTAAGTTGCAATTGTCATCATTCCTGGACAAGTAGACTCGGCAACAATATTGCTGAGGACATTGCCCCATCTGGCCATCAAACGTGTCGCATTAGCCGGTATCTGTATGACACCCCCTACGTAACAGATTGAATGGTTAGCCTCAGTTGATTAAGACTCAGCCACAAGACACGTACCCTGCTTTTTAGTTTCAGAATAGGACTCCAAGATAGTAACCTTGGCGCCTCTCAAGGCAAGCTCAATACCACATGATAGACCTACGAAGCCAGCCCCTATGACAATGAGTCTCTGGCTTGCCAAGCTCAGCTTTTTGTCTATCATGTTGGGCTCGAAGGTCTCGGAGTTTGTGCTTCGCATCCTTGGGCTAGTTTAGAGGATTTTGGTGTTGGACATGATGCTCTAGTCTTGTTTGGCTGTCCTCACCTTTCGCCACGCACACCCTTTATTTTACATGCCCGGAGCCCGCGGGGCATAGGAGCTCTCCGGATGAAATTGATGTCGAGCCGGCTGGCCTGACAACACAAAATCAATAGGCCAAAAGCCCGGCTACTGGCCGTGATATATCGTGACATATAAATCTGGCTCCCATCTCAATCCAAGCCTGTAGGATAGGGAATTTTCAGTAATTCTATAGTAATTACTGCAAGAAATTCAATACATAACCCTCTTTATATTTAAGTCTAACATGTCTCTTAGGAAAGTATTAACCATAAAGTAAACCTGATACTTACGCAATGTATACTAAAGGTTAATAAGTTTTCGTAAGGAATACAGTAATTCCCCAGATAGACCCGCTGCTTAGCACTTCCCCGCAAGTACTTAGGTAAACTAGGCCATAACCATGTTAGTAGCTACTTGAAGCCGGGAAGGTTGAGAGACTAACCTCGCTGGGAAACCTGCTATTCCCGTCTGGTATCAGGTATCATGTATGTTCCTCTGTGGGGGGTCGATCCCAGCTAACGAAAGTGGTTATGTTCGTCTTCGCCTGGTTCCCCTCTTGAAGACAGATCTACTCTTCTTGCACGATTATCAGTTGTCCTGAAACCACAAGCTGTATGGCTCCTCAACGAGATACGACAGAATGCCCCCTTGCTTGCGAATACTGCAGAATCAAAAAGGCAAAGTGTGAGATCTGCGATATGCGATTCAGTCTTGGTGCAAATGCGTGCTAACAGATCTCTGAGCAGGTAGCGGCACTCAACCATGCGGCAATTGCGTGGCAGGCATCGCAAAAGCCCAGATGAGTTCGATCGATCCCCTGGCTAACAGGCTGGACTCCTTCAGTGGAGTGTGTTCTTCCCGAGAAGCAGCCACGAACGAGAAAGCGCAAGCAGCGCGAACAGGACATGGAGAATCGCCTCTCTCATATGGAAGCACTCTTACGCGCTGCTACTCAAAATAATATTCACCACCTTCATTCCGTACGTCCTCCTGAGGCTAGGCCAGCGACAGCGTCAGTATCCTCCAGGGAGGAGTGGACACGAGATTCTAGACGACCGAGTAGTACGGCTGCTGCAGATGAAATCTTGTGTGCAACTTCGCCTGATTCTCTGCTGCAAGATGATAGTATTGAAATGCATCTTGGTTTCTCCATGTGACGACGACATACCGATCATATTCAGCGACCCTTCTTCCTTCGATCCTACACAATAACAGAATACAGCGGTCTCTGACTCGACCGCGATAGAAGTGAACTCTACCTGCGAACTGGGGTGTCCAAACTCGCTCCAAATGCCTATATCACCGCCAATCTCAGCGGCGACCAACGAGACTGCCCCAGAACGGCCGTGTTAGAGGTATACTTGGCTTCTTTTTACATGAATATTGCACGGCTCATTGATGCTTGCCGCATGACCCGAGTGCTGAGACAAGCCACCACAGCCTGTGTGTCGAGCAGCAGAAATAGAGACGGAGGCGGAGACAGAGACAAGGGATGATATGCTATGAGAAACAGCGTCGACGCATCTGGTTGTCGTTATG
Source organism: Fusarium sp. NRRL 53293 (assembly GCA_013759125.1). Lineage (NCBI taxonomy): Eukaryota > Fungi > Ascomycota > Sordariomycetes > Hypocreales > Nectriaceae > Fusarium > Fusarium sp. NRRL 53293. Next base: position 39,613 of record JABSTN010000260.1, read on the forward strand.
TCATATCCGAAGCTCGAAACCCCAAGGCCTTTTGCAATTCACGAGCTCAGTCCTGGAAATATCTCTAGAATGCCTTGTCCGTGCACACGGCTGTATGGGCCAATTAGTCTAGACTGCATCCAAGCATTAGTATTAATAGTAAGTAGCCCTATCCAGTAAAAGAAATGTTATACGCGCTGCTCACCCACTGTAGGATTTTCACGCTGCAGCTCTGGGCACTCCTGCGCTTGAGTATACTCAAATTGCAAGTGCTAGTCGACTAGCGCAGTCGAAACGACTGCATCTAAGAACATCAAATGGCATACACGTTACGTCAGAAGACGATGGGATGAGACAGGCGCTTTAGTGGATTTTGTACTCTTATGAGAAACATCTCGCCTATCGCTCAGGCATTCCATTAGTACGCTCTCTGCTCCTTAGCCTTACTACGTTTCTGACCATTGCAGGCTATCGACGACGACTTTGTTAGCTGCCCAGTACCCTCATCAGGGGGACCTGGATTGTCTATAGTAAATAAATTTCTCAATACGACCGTCGCCATAGCACAAATTTCGTCCTCAATATCGAAGCTACTGAACAGCACAAAGGCACAGGGCGAACCTGCCGGAGCCGTTTTGTCCAATATCAAAACACTCGATCGGCCACTCACAAAATTGAGGGAGTCCATAAGTCCTTTGTAACAGACTCAGGCACCGTTCAAATCCCTAAACTATCTTGACTAAAAGAGCTCAGCAAGAACTTATAACCCTTTATTTACTGCGTGAGAAATAGAAATCTAGGCGCTAAATGATGACTTGAGTAGCTCCAAGAACAGCTCCATCCGGCTTACCAAAGGCCGAATTTAGAACCTAAGAGTGCCAGAATACCCGTTGTTGTGTATTCCTTGTGCACCACTTCCTTTCCCTCAAGCTGCTTTTGTACATTCTCCCAGATCTGTTCCAGTACCGGCCTGTCTTTTGCACCACCCAAGTTCATCTATCCAAGAAATAAGACATCAGTACCATAAAGCAAAACCAATACGAGAAGGGTAGTAACTTACTGTGCTAGGGACAATGGCCCACTGTTGCAACACGCTTCCGTCAGGTCGCATTACCAGCACAGCAGGCTGTGCCAAGCCATGAGGATAACCAGACTTTTCAGTAATCGCGACATCCAAGAGGCCGCGGCTCTTGAGCTCCTTTGCTAAAATCTGGTCTGGGTCGTTCAGGGCCTCTCTTGTGTATCCCGTCCTGTCGCGCACTGCATCGAGGTGGGATGCGTCTTCGGCGGTGATGATGAGGGATAAACCACCCGCTGCTTCGATGGACTGTGTAAGAGAGGCGAAAGTGGTTAGGTAGCCCATGCAAAACGGACACCAGTGGCCACGATAATCTGGGGTATAGCATCAGTTGCCATTAAAAAAGAGTTGGGTATAATGCCGGGGCTGCCCTTGTCATCATTTGTGGAAGTAACTTACAAACAGCGAAAATAAACTTGGACTGCTTTAAAAGCAAGTCAAACTTCTCGATAGGGTTTGAGGCTACCATAATGTTGTCTGAAGGCTTGTAGGGTTGGATTAAGTTGCTTGAGTGTTGGCGATATTAGACTTGACGATTCTGCCCTTTTCAAAGCCATGGTAGTGGGGATTGAGAGTTAATATATTACAATATTTGGCTAAGCTGGTCGACTTGATTCGAAGTGCAACCCAATATCATTGCAGGGTAGACTACAATTGCTTACATTGCATGTGTAATGACGACCTTACTGCAAAAGGAAATTCTTTTCACGTAATCAGGCTGATTAAGCAATCTTAAGAGCGATAATAGTGTGTGATCGGGCCATCGGGTCGGAATTTCGCGACACGAGTTAGGGACGGGGTTTCGCGACGCGAATCGCCAGCGGGGCTAAATTGAAACAAACGCGCTTTCATTGGTTATTGGTAAGCACGGTGATGTCATACTGCCGATACTGGCCTTCAACAAACTCGCCATCTGTCATCATGCTGGAGCTCCTAGTTCTCAATTGTTGTAGTTGTTAAAGGTAAACGTCTGCGTCCAGTCAAAGCTGAAATCGATGTCAGACATAGATGACCAATCAACGCCGAGCTCCCCCTCGAGAATTCCGGAAGAGTATCCAATGTCAAATGGATTCGCGCTGAACTCAACGGTGCCCAAGGGAGGATTTGGGGGCTGCCGCTGCTGCGGTGATTGCTTACGTTCACCCAATCCTTCCCAATGGGTTGTTTTGAGGCTTTGTGATAGGGAAATAGTGACCTTTCCAAAATACGGTAGGACAACGTTGTACCTGTCTGGACCAGCGTAGGTACCCCGTGCCGCCTGGGTAAGGAGGTCCAGCACCTCAGCGGCCTGTCTGGCGACGTTGCACTGCATCACATTCGCTGTGCGCCGCAGGCCCACAGTCAGTGCTTGAATAAGTGGCCAGTCCTCGACGATGCTATCCCTATCGCTCGACCTCTCTTCTAATGTAAGAGACAGCAGGCGGATTAGCAGTGTGATGCCAGCACTAAAGGCTTGGAAATCAAGCGACTCGCATATGACAAACAGACCCTTACTGCAGCTTCTCAGTCCGAGATAGGCGGCTATCAAGCTCCTTGAGGCATCGACAGCTGATACGCGACTGTACTCATACCCGGTGTCGGCGCTGAGCATAAAGGGCAGGTGCAGCATCTTGGTGATGAGAAAGAACTGCACCTTGATTACCTGCTGGATGTACAGCTGTGCGAACGACTGGTCCTGCTGTGGAGGGTCGTTCCACCAGCTGTCAGGCATAAGGGCCCGGCATGCCTTAAGTTTGTGGCTGATCTGCATAGTGACAAGGTAGCTTGGCTGCGGACTCTGGTTCCTAGCCACGACAGACGTGGTGAGGCTCTGGATTCTGTGCATGAGCACATGGAGCGGCTTATTGCTGTTGCTGTTGCTTCTGCTGTCGTTATAGTCGGGGATGGGGATAGTGCTCGGCAGGCCCAAGATTAGAGCTAAGGTGGTCTCGAGACGCCATATCTCATTCCATACAGCCGCTTCACGGCCTCCTCCTTTTTCTTCTGTAGCACGATGGAGACGCAGGAGCAGCGCCTCATCTGTGGCCCGACGGATGATAAGCCACGCCTGACGTGGCTTGCCCATGTCTATATAGATCTTCTGTTGTATGAGCTGGGCCTCAATGCCGTCTAAGGTATCATTCGTTCTAATCGTCGACGTAAGCAGCTCGTTGGCTGTCTTGATGTACAATGCAAGAAGGGTTTCCTGTGATATTTCGCCACGCGACAGCTGTAGTGCCTTTGGTGCTTGTTGAATACAAAGTGATAGCCAGAACCAGGCCTTGGCTGCGATGCTGGGACTCCTGGACCTTGACATACGAGACAGGAACTCGGCGGCATATTTGACTCCACTAGCATGGAGAGTTGGCATATCCGGAGGCAGGGCGCCGTACTGCCAGGGTGGCCAGATGGGCCAATATTGCTCCGTTGCCGCAAGGACCATGAAAAGATCGTCATCATTCAGCATCAAAAACTCGGACGAATTGACAGGGCCGTTGGCTCTTTTTCTTGTGATTGGTTCGGAGGAATTAAACTGCTGTTCTTCTGTCATGCTGGCTGCCCTCACAAGGGTAAGCAACGGCGCATCTTGGAAGCCCAAGGCTTTGTCTTCTATGTCCGACTCGTCGCACGTAGTAGCGTAGGTAGCGCTCCCAACGCCTGCCATTGAACCCATCTCAGCGTAAATATGACTTTCCATGCTCGACGTCGTGGATGGTCTCGCTGGCAGTAGCTGTACGAGCGATGGAGATGCCTCTGTCATCCTTAAACTAGCCCCGATGTCGCGTACGTTTGTTTCAATTTCGGCGAGCCGCTGATTCAGTCGCGCTTCTCCTGAGGACGATGAGTCCCCCAGTGATCCTGTGTCCTGTGCTGCTGACTGCTGAGCGATGCATGGGATGCTTCGCATGACACATTGCTGGCATGGTGGTCGCTCGGTCGGAAAGACACATCGAACTTTTCGCCTTCGACACTCAGCACAGCTTCGCGTGCCTAGACGCATTGGCTTTGGTTGAAGACCTTCCGACATACTGGCGTTGCTTCATAGAGTGTAATTGAGGAAAAGGTCGTGTATAGAGATGGAATATTGGGCCGTACGGGCTTGCGCGAGCTAAAGCGCATCAGTTCGGCCGAGCCCGGACGAAAGTGGGGCTTTGTCCGGGCTCTGATGATATCGCACTAATATTTGACCCGCGTATCAAGCGTTTGAAAGCCACAATGACCAAGCGGCTATATGTATACGCAACAAGAGTACACGGGCTCCCATTATGACTTGGTTTACCCTATTTAAAGGCCAGGCTACTTCTCTTTCAAGTGTTTAGTCTTTACTTCATAAGCCAGAAGCATCTACAACAGCAATCTACTACCCTATACATCTACTACAAGACGTCTACTTTCAATATCATAAGCAAGTCATCGCCAAGGAAATCCCTATGGAACATTCAATCGCGCTTGTCACAGGCGCGACCTCAGGCCTCGGCTATGCAGCAGCCCTCGCCCTTGCTGCAGATGGCTGGGGAGAGATCATCATCACCGGACGCAAACAGGCTCGAGTTCAGGACACAGTCGCTCAGCTCGCAACCAAAGCAGGAAAAGAGGTCTTTATACCACTAGAGCTGGATCTAAATGATTCTTCCAGTACTCAGTCCGCCGTTGCCGAGCTCGTCAAGCGAGGTACACCGATCAATTTCCTCCTCCTTAATGCAGGATTAGTCGGAGGTAACAAGCGCGTGCTCACTACCGCAGGCGTCGAAGCTACTCAGGCCCCGCTGATTGGCCATCATCAACTGGCTGTTGGGTTGTTCAACGCCAACCTGCTGAGTTCCAAAGGGCGCATTGTTATTTCTGGTGCGGAACCTGCCAGAGGGGATATGCCACTCTTCAGCTTCACAGACGTGGCAGCCTTGGCAGCCCAACACCATCAGGGTGACCGAGCCGCCGCCATTCAAGCACTTCTGCAAAGTGGACCGAGCGTGAAGTACGCGGCCCATCGGGCGTATGCCGACGCAAAGCTCATAATAGTTTGGTGGGTTGCAGCTCTGGCATGTCACTTACCATCTGGCATGGCTGTATACGCTGTATCGCCCGGCAGCGCGCCGGACACTCAGGCGTCGCGTAACGCCGGATTGGCCATAAAGTGGGTGATGCTTCCGGTGCTGAAACTTATCCCTGGTATGTCGCAGACTCCCGAGACTGCTGCGCGGCGGTACCTCCAGGCATATGAGTTTGGGACTGATGTCTCAGGGCTATTCTACGCCTCGCCGCCTAAGAAGGTCACTGGCCCGATTGAAGCAATGCAACATCCACACTTGCACGATTACGATAACCAAGAGGCGGCGTGGAAGGCTGTTGTTAAGGTTTCTGGTGTTAATATAAGAAATGTTAAGTAATCTGTCTTAATTATATTTTATTTGTTATTACTACCTTCACTTTTAATAGAGTCTTGCTTTTTGTAATAATTGTAATTAAAATTTAGCAGTAACAGCTATTACCAATATTAGTGGGAATGGAATCCAAGTCCAAGTGTTGACATAAGTAGTGTCCCTCACTAGCCGCGTTGGCTCGGCATCAATAGAGTGCCTAAGCGTCTTCTTAATACAACAGCGATTAGACTGTGCCGTTTACACTCCAATTATAAACTTCCAAGGTAAAAGGACAATTCACACTCCGTTAATTGCATCGATGATTATAATAACGCAAGGCCCCAGAATAGTAACGTTGGCGGAATCTCGTCTATGTTTATCTGCCACCTTGACTGCAACAGCCATGAAAGTCGCTGCAATGAAGCGCGCAATTGCTCTTGGCTTCCTAGGGACTACCAGAGCCTTTCTTATTGGTACGGAAGGGGTACGGAAGGGCTCGTAGGTGGTCATGTCACTAAAGCCTGCGACAAGGCTCTGACGTCCAAAATCGAATGCGACAGCTACGTCCCCAACATGAACCCTAATTATTATCAGAAGTGGGTTGGAGATACAGAACCGGTCGACAGAATCTGCACGAAAACCTGCTATGATTTATTCCAAATCTGGAATGACACCGTGGCCAAGGACTGTGCTGAGGAAATGAACGGGTCGGATTTTGATGCCAGGAGCACCACGCATTCGTTAATGCTCACTATTATTAGTCACTTGTGGCAAGGGTTCAGCGAGACGTGCATTAAGGATACTAAGACGAGACGTTACTGCCAATGTTAGTTATTAATAATTGTTTGCATGATATATAACTAGCCCTTCAATCAGAAGTTCTTGACGGCTTTTACGATATCGCGAGAGACCAGGAAAAGCCATTTGAAGAACTCTGCCATCCCTGCTATGGTAAGATTCTTGCCGTAATGTCGAATTCCTTCTTATGGTCGGTAGAGGACTTTTATGGCCTACGAAAGATGACCCTTACTGGCAAGGTCAGCTTGACCTTGTCCAGAGGAAATGCGGCAAATAGCACTACCGTCGAGTCAGAACTTTGCCACAAGAGTCAGTTCAATGCCCAGCACCGGAGGGTCCAACCGAACCGGGAATCCTTCTGACTGCTCTTTCTTTCAAATGATCGAAGGTCTTGATGATTGCTGGGGATTTGCCAGCGACTGGGGCATAACAGTGAAATAATTCGTTGAATATGTGCTTGGCCAATGCATCGTTCTAGGAAAACAGTTACTAACATATCTTAGGACCCAACCATCAAAGAAGACTGTAGCGGTATCAAGCCTGGTTACTGGTACTGCGTCGAAGTTAACGATGGGTATCCGCGTAAGGAAGATCCACCTAAGGTGACTGGTACCCAAGATGTCGAATCTCAGCCTACCGGCGAACTGCAGCGTACTGAAGACAAAGAGCACCTTCCCACTGAGGGCAGTCTCGAGGATAACAATCAAGCCATTCTTGGCAAACACGTTTATGCACAGTCTGAGAGTAGACGGGAAGATATCCAGAGGATGCTCCCCCAGGCAGCTCGCCATCGCATATAATGTCGCTAGAAGCAATAGGCACGCTGCCGTTCCGCCATTCGCGGTGGTGTCCCTGCCAACAATAAGAGTATATGCGAATGCTTGATCAACGAACAATCACAGCACTGCTTCACTACAAGCTACTCTTTTTCATTCACGGACGGATTCGCTAGACAGGATATCCTTGCCTGTGGTTCTATCGTCGCATGAGAGACCGAGTCGTCAACTTTTCATAGTCAAGGCATCGCTGAAACCGAGTCAATGAAATCATCACGAACTCATGTTTACTTATTCGTCTGAATGCTATCTCCCTGACACGAGTCCAATTGCTTCTACAGTACAATCTTTATCGAAATCATTGCCAGGTCTAATCATTTCTAGGCTTACTGTCGTTGGTCATACGCTTAAAGTCCTGTAGGAGGTATGGCTGATACTCATTGTAAAATCGATAAGGTGGCTGGAGCCAGACCTCCGCAAAACCCCACTCGGCCCTTACGAGCTCCGATCCGCCACGTCTCCGCGGGCCGACCCCACAATTCGTAAAATGCGTTCATCCTTGTGACGAAACCCATTGGGATCGGCAACTTGTGACTCCGAGAGATCCTTGTTAGTATAACTGTCCACACCTGCAGCCATTGGAGGGAATAGCAGTACTAAAAATGTGAAGCCCCTGTATCACGGCTCAGCCGTGTCTCACAACGCCACGCTCTAAGCGTTTCTGCGCTTACGGTTACGCTCATGTTGGCAGTCTCTCGGGTTCAGTCTTGTTTCCATCGCGCGAAGTGTAGTCGCGCCATTTACAGATAGGTAGATCGTCTCACAAGGTCGCAATTACAGTAATCCACCAGCTCAATATTCCTCTTACTTGATTTTGTGCATTGCGTCTTGGTTAATGGGGAAAAAAAAAAACCCCGTAGAATATTAGTTTAGCCAGGGTTCTTTATTTTTTCTCCCCGAGAACTGGTTGCTAGGTTCCTTGGCATGCCTATAGGAAATCCCCTAATCTCAGATCTGGAATAATGCTCACTAATCATTTATCTCCAACAGATCTGACTACATCTCAGAATCGACAAATCGGGGATGAACCCCGAGATTTGCTTGCTTCTGCATCTACAATGACGGAACACAGTTCATCTGCTGGACCTGTCATTCGCTGCAGTCGTTCCAGCATCAGAATCTCATACGGGACACGTATCAATCTCCGAGGCATCCATGCTAAGCGCCACCAGATTAGACTACCCACTGCCGCCTGGGATCTAAATACTTACTTCGAATTCTGGATTCTATCGGTACCACCCAATCAGCCCTAGTAAATTCGTATTTCCTTCCTTCCAGATCTTCCATTCTTAAACAAGATCGCGCTAAGGTCCAATAAGATCCCGCTACTCTGCCTTGCGCCGATATCTATCGGGAGGAAATTGCAGGGTATTAAGATGGCCTACGCGTGCAGCCATCAGTAGCTGGTTCACCTTCACGTAAGGATGGGAATTATAAGTAGCGATCGAACGCTCCATCATGCACAAAGAATGGCATACTAGATATCCACATATGTGTAATGGCGATAATTACTTTATCTCGAAAAAGGGCATTAAGAGCCTCTTCCCCGACCACCAGTAGCTTAAGGAAGAAGCTAAAGTCAACAACCATATACCCATTCCAGCCTCTAAACCAGTCAATGCTACCTGTTAACTTTTCGGCCCTTCTGAAACAAAATACATCAGATCTCATGCCAGATCTACGGATACAGGTAACATGTCTGACTCTATTTCTTCTTTTAGTGTAAGATTGCATGCCCCCCCTGTTCAAACCTGACTGATAACCTACAGTGCCAGAATGTCTCAGACTACGCCAAGGCTTGACATAGTTCCCCCACGACGGAGATATGAGTATAGAGAAGGCGTAAAAGCTCTTAATAAGATGGATATCCTGGGGATTGCGGCAAAAAAGATGATTACTGCAATCGATGATATTAAGAAGATTACAAGAGATATTGATCAAATTCTAGAATCTGAGTTACCTTTATTTCCAGACAGACAATTAAACAGGTCATGTCAGGATTTTATGGTGGCATATGAACATATATTGTCGGACTTGGAAGCAGGGATCGGTTTGGCAGAATTGTAATTCAAATCCATACTCAAGTTGCTTTAAAACGAGGCCGGTAATCCTACCGCGAAGAGCCAGGCTCGGGAATGTACTCCAAGAATACCAAAACACACCACCCCAGCTTCGTAGTAGGCCTGGAACGATCAGCAAGGTGCTGGTCCTTTTTCTCAAGTGAATTCAGAGCCATACTTAAGCCCTGTCAAGGTCCAAATTTCTTTAGTCGTGGGAGCACGTTACACAGGAAAAGGACCCAAGAAACAGAAGAGTAAAATATCCCGGTGTTCGCTAAAAAGATCAAGAGTAAGCCCTTAACGTCTGGGATTATGGAAGTATCCGGAAGCATATTGACATAGGTTCTTAAGAGCAAGTAAAGTACTGCCTACCCGAGAAAGATTATGCGCCTAGTTCGAGGCAAAACGTTAAAGAGGTCTTGGTGTCGATTCGTTTTGTCGTCCTCCACAACATCAAAGGGGCCTTCAGATTCAAAATATGATCTCCTAACGTTAACATGTCCTAGCCTCTCCATAACACCCTGGCCATCTCCTTGCACCAAAAGCCCGAAGGCAGATTGTTTTCCAAGGAGCACGCATGTAAAGGTTTTCCGGCAGATCTCCTGATGCAGCTCGTTGTCGTCCCCTACTTGCGTTGAGAGCGTGACGGGCCAGTATATAGTGCCGCGGATAACGCACGGCTAGGGAGCCGCTGGTGTCTGGGCGGCAATGAAGTACTGTGGATCAGGGTTATTTCCATTGTAATGCGGTTCGAAGTTGTTGCTGAGGCCTTCGGCGACATACACAAGGCTTACATCAACCACCCACGCCTCTATGCGAATAATTGGGGCGTATCCGCTGTATACCGGGTCACAATTGCCGATCTTGGCGACAACCTCCTCGCTCATCCTCTCCTCCCTTCCGTCGTAATTTTGCAACCAGATCCTTACCTCGCTGTCGCCAAAAAAGGACAGAGTGCCCCAGCCGTATGACGACGCTAGAGGCCCTATCCATCCGGCCCACGACCAGCTGGGAAAACCAGATCTCCTCGGGCTGGGTTTATCCAGACGCCAGCAGAGGCCGCGGGCAAAAGCTGAGTCTACGTAGCCTTTAAAATACGTAGAAGGCGTCCGCTTAATAAAAGCGCTATTTGCAGGCCAGCAAGAGTACTGGTGCCAATCGTAGTCCATGGGAATGCCCCAGTAATGGCGTGTCGGAGTTGGCATCATTAAGTATAACTGAAACACCCCAGTAAGAGCGTTGATAATGTCGCTCTGGAATGACAAGGATCGTTTGGAATACACCTCTATGTGCTTGTCGAGGCCGCCATGTGGCTCGTATGCCAATCCGCCGTTGAACAGCCCTCCAGGGGGGTGATCCATATTGTCTCGGAGGTAGTGGAGGTCGTAACTCACAGTCTTGCGGCAGCGGGTATTGTTACACTTAAAGTATACCTGCTCCTCTGTGAATATCAATCACCGCCGGGAGAAGAGGCCCTCTTGATACGTCCAGGCTCTGCTGGCCCACGCGGATGCCTCGGCTACCGGCTTGGGGTCCTTGAGGCTAGACACCCAGACTTGTCCGTTGAGGCGAATGGCCGGCTGCTCTTGTCTCTTTGTCGAACCGACTCCGGGAAGTCCGAAAGAGGCATCATCTCCGCAAGCTGTAATGATGGTGCAAAATGCAGCATTGTAGATCTTGTGCATAATAGAGATTTGCTGCGCCAACTCGGTATTACTTGACTGGTTAATACAGTACTTGTCCACCCACAGATACTGGAGATCAATGCCTAGCACGACTTGTATCGCATCTTCAATGGTTCTGGGCATGACTTCTGGTAAAGAGCGCCAGTTAAACGACTTGCCTGTCGCTTCCGCGTCGTGGACTTGCCCCATACATAGCTAAGAGCTACATAGGTAACGTCCCTGGGCGCGTCTACGACCTGCCTAGTTCGACAATTTATTACTTTCAAGCCAGGCATGACATTCCAGAACGGTTGACTTAGGGATCTGCAAGTAGCTGAGTGATGGGTCTGGCAGTAGCGAAGCCAACCCCGCAGCATTTCAAAGTTGATAGAGCCAGCGTCTAGCTCGCGGAAAGTGGGCCATTTGGGGTCCTATGAATTGCTGTCAACCGGCAATATGCAGCAGTCTGGGATGTTGCGGTAAGAAGACCACTCTGTCTCAATTCCGAGAACCTTAAAGTAGTCGAGGGATACATCTTGGACGGCATTGGCAAGTAGCGAGTTGAACGCAGATGGGATAGGCATTGCCACCAAGCGGTATTTGATCTCATCGCCAGGATCCGGGGGTGGATAGGGATGTCTGGCAGATGCAATCTTGGCCAGGAAGCAGCACAGCGGACATACAGAACCCATTTTGCTCTTGTACCATGGTTGCATACATCTATTCGAATGGTCCTCAGAGAGGAGCAGGGCATTGAGGTCAATAAAAGCGCACTGGGGGCAGAGGTGGTCGTTTGTCACCTTCGGCAAGGGACTCGGCCTCTTCATAAGAGAGGCCGGACCAGGCACAGAAGGACAGGCACATGTCGACATTTTTGCCGCTTTCTTGGAGTTTAAATGTTATGAAACGAATATTAATAGGTCATGGGATAGGCTGATCTGAGGTGGCTGGGTTGGTGCCTTAGCTCTGAGTCACCCATACAGTACACGTATACGGCTGAAAAGTAATATTAAATAGAGAGGCTCGGAGACGCAACGACTTACAGTGGCGCGGATAGATGTACCTCCGTACCCGTGGATCTGACCTAGCAGTCCCACTCTTTGAGTAAGCGGCAAAAAGCTGCAAAAAGCCAGGACAGCGATTTTACTACCAGCTAAATATACAAAATTCGGCCTGAGTGCTTCGGCATGGATAAAAAATGTAGTCTGGGCAGAGCGCGTCCCAAGAAAGATGCAGGCTAGATCTGTTCGGATTAATACACACTCGCTCAGCAGTCCCTCGTTTCGTTAAGACCCCCCTCCTACTCTTACCTACATGGAACCTAAACCCTGATGTAGCCTTAGGCGCCCTTGGTTTGGAATCCGAGGGAGAACTGAAATAATAGCTCAGATCGCAGTAACCGCTGCAAAGTTAGATAACCAAGAGCTAGATCCAATTATGATTAAACATTGTCACCAGTCTGGAACCATTGTGCTGGCAGCCGATAAATAACTTTCCACTGACTGGCGGCATCGGTGATCGATCTTTGCGAGGTTCATCGTTATCTGCTTTCTGCACAAGTCCCGTCTTGGCGGCCGGAAAACTTGAATTTTGCATCAAGCCATAAGTGGCCTCTGGCTCTCTAAGTGATGGTAGCTAATCCATATTGCATCATAGCGGTGCCTGTGATAACAGGCGAATTTTGAGATGGGTGATAACGGGATGCGCGTCACATCACGCTGCATTCCAGAAGTTTCAAGGATCTAAGTGGGGAAAATGAAAACGCACCTGCATCTAAAACATGAACAAAACTAAGAGAAGTTCAGAACCTATGGTTCTCGTAGATAGGCAGCTTCCTGGAGTTAGGGATAAGCTTGGCTTTGACCGTGATGCTGTGTCTGAAAAGGCCTCAGGCTACACTCTATGTCCGCGAGAATTGCTACCCACACAAAGAGCAACATCGCTAGTGACCTTCAGGAGGTTGCATCAGTCAGACTTTCCAGGTGCGCGTGAGGTGCGCTACCCTGAGGGCGCAGATGAAGTCTCTTCGGGTCAGGAGGACTCAGAGAGAACCAGTATGTTTAAGCCTCTATGAGCCACGTTTTGTGTGTGTTTTTGGTTAGATGTGGTTATGTCTAATAGTTATTTCTCATCTAAAGATGATGAGTTATATACAAAAAGGTGTAACTATCTGATCTCCACGGGTTGAAAGTTGCAATCTTGCCTTTCTAACCACTCACCGTACATTATGCCATGGACATAGGCCTCGCCTATAAATGTGAACTGGTTGTTGCTCGACTGACGCAGAATAAACGGTGTTCGCCCCCCAGCAATGATTACTACAAAGTCCTTTGGCCTGGCGTCCTTGGATGATATCGCCAAGTAGCCTAATTGTGTTCTCATCAGACATCGCCCCCTCATGTATCGCACTAAACCCCACCGAAATAATCTCTCCTCTGTCCCCATACCCAAACCTTTGCACGCAGGCCCCTTGTTACTGCTGATCAATTCAGAGATGGAAAGAAACAAATCGGATGAATCCGTGTTTAATAATTCTTCGATAATATTGCATAGGTCCGTATGCCTCTCAATGGAGTCCTTACGCCTGTGATCGGCTACCCATTGAAGTACCATGTTCTGCACATAGCGTTCAGCTGCATCTGGCCTATTGCTCTTTTTGTGATGTTCCGAGGCCAAGGTTTTCCAGAATGCTCCGATACGACTCTCCCCACCACGATAGGTAGGACTGAGCCTCGAAACTATCATCAGCCATAATCCGATGGTATCGTTGTTTTTTATACGTCGATAGCCTTCTTCTGGCGGATATTCCTCCACCTCAGCAATCGTGTCAACGATTGAAATGTCTACTTTTAGTATGCCCGCCTGTGGGTTAGAGATACCAACTTGACGACCTCCTGCAGCATTGTATCGATCATCGTAGATTCGAGTAGAAACCAGCTGCACGTTAAAAGCTGGGACCCAGGATGGAAGATCCGCCGGGCGTTCATGCTTGTTTCTCATCACCATTGGGCTTTTTTTCCATCGTGGGGCCCCAGGCTTTTGAATAAAAGAGAGCAATTCGAGAGGTTCCAACTCATCTAACATCGTCCCGTCTAGATCGTAGACTTTATTGTATCCTTTGGCACGGAGAAGTATCATGGCCATCTCAGTGAATACCTCGGCGATTGACTTTGAATAGTCCGCTGTTAATCCTTCTGAACACTCCGAAACATTCAGCAAAGCAAATACCTTATCTCTGGGGTCAGATACAGCAAAGTCCCAAGTGAGAAGAAACAGGGCAAGGAGACTCAGTTGATGGCACAGAGGGTTGATGATGTCTGTTCCAAGAAAACTCTTTCTCGCATTTGTTGCATCTCTGGACATGAGGGTATTTCGACTTCTGATAGCGAAGAGAGTCAGGATTTGCGCACCTGGCCCAGCCTTTCCAAATTTTGCAGGGGGCCCGCCGTCACTTAGTATATCATTCGATGCGCTCTCGCCAAAAAGCATGAACAAGAGGGCGAATATACTCGACCACTCGAAGTGAAATGAACCACAAATCATATAGATGTCTTTGGCAAGTGTTGCTTCCTGGATTACCCATGTACGTGAAAACCAGGTGCGGGTAAATAGGTTTATAACACTTTGCACCTCCGCAACTGACATAGCGATATTGTGAGGCCTATCATTTATGTCAAGGACTTTCCCTCTCTGATGATCACAGTACCGTGTATAAGAGTTACGGTAACTTCTAGCAAGAACCTTGGAGGGCTGAAGAACCGACTGTGGGATATTTGACAAGCAATCAAAAGCCGCATTAGTCGTATCATCTTCTTCTCCAAGCCATGCCACAACACATCGCGCCGATCCATAGATCTTCGCCATCATTGCAACTTGGCTATTACGCTCAGCGATATCATCCTGATTGATACATATGGCATCGATCCACAGAGGTACACCTCTGCCATGCGTAGACGCCTCCGAATGAGAATTGTCCCCACGTTGAGATACCCAATTGCGTAGGATCTCGCGAGTCTCATCCCACCGGCGGCGTTTTCGTGCAATACAACAGGCTAGAGGGTCGCGATTGCTATTATCCAGGGTCGTCGGTTGTGCGCCAGCAAAAAGAAGGGCTTTCACAATTTCTGGATACCCATTCTCGGCTGCGTAATGCAGAGCTGTTTCGCCAAACTTGTCTTGGCATGCGTGATCGGCACCCTGCTCAAGACACCTCATAACCAGTGTCAAGCTTCCTTCCTCGGCGGCTTGTATGAGCCTCGTCTTATTCCAGGGCTGATATCGCTTATCAATATCTTCTGATGATCTACAAGGCTCTTGGAGTCGACAAAGGGCCTCGTAAAGATTCCTTGTGACATAAAGTAGGCGGCCATTGACAGCTATGACATGTTTGTGCTGAGTAGAATATTCATCGGGCAATCCGTGTCGGACAGGTTTAGGGTTTTCCCAAGTGTAAGATAAGGCATCGTAGAGAGGTCGATCGTTATGCTCTGAGGGTTCAAGCACGAATTGCAGCAGGGGAACTCCATTAATAGAAGCTGCTTCTGGGGTTTTCAGTTGACGGACTGGCCGGAGGAGGCGTATAGATGTCGGGGATGGAAGCGCCTCGTATTCAAAAGTCTTGTATTGTAGAGGAAGATTCATTGTGACGATGTCTGAGCAACCTCAAGGCCCGTGGTGAAGGAGGTACAACTAATTTATTTTTCTGCTTGGCCCCGCTTTAACTGGAATCTGCCTGTCTGTCTGCCTTGTGATAAGCTATTTCTGCACAAATTAAAAAACGGCCGCCCCATTGACCAGTAAGCAGAAGGGAAGCCATGGCACAGTCATCTCCCTCACAATAGCCAGCTTTAAATAGAATGAATACGATGCTGACTACTGCAGGGTTGAAAATAACTCAAAATCGCATACTGGCCGGAATACGAAGGATAATAGCTGCTATCCGCACTTCTAACATGGCTGTGCACATAGCGCTTACTGTCAGTGGGCCACATGCAAGTACCCAGTCTTCTTATAATCCCGGACTATAATAATCTGATATTATAGCCTCTGTCAAGAGCACGCCAAACCACCATGAGATACAATTCGGCTGTACTGCACATCATACCCAAAAGACATCCTGTTGCTTCTTCACCCCAATATGACGATGCATTTAGGACCTCTACCTTATGATTCAGGATCAGGACTCCTTCGTCACTGGCTATCGTGCTAGTTCAAGCCGTTTTATAAAGTCCTCCTATGCTGTATTTGCCTAGTAGAGACAACAGGTTATCAAGTCACCGTATCATTAGGCCAGCATAGCTCTCACACCACTTACTGGAGCATCTACGCCATGGCGGGCCGCTCTATAATGGAAAAGTCTACCATTAAAAGGTAGTGCGGGGACAATCTATGAATTTCAACGCTTCTTCTACCCATTATTAGCTTTTGACCTTCCATTGTTGGCAGATGCCGGGCTGCATATAGCTTAAGTCAGGCGAACTTGCTGAATCTTACTTGTTACCCCGCCCTCCTGGCGTTGAAATATTAGCTGCAAGTCCTCTAAGCACGTTCGTAAGCCGGTCAGCTTCATGACTGCATTCAACGTCGTGAAGTATACAATTACTAATATATTCTATATTTTAAAATAAAAATCTGAGCAGTAATAGCCTCACTGGTGATATTTGGCGGGGAAATGCTATAGTATTGCACCTGGTGAACCTACCCGGACAAGCCGGTTTTGTTTCTCTTTCTTGCTACTGTCCATGTTATTATCCAGATATGTCATTTACAGTGGAGACTTGTGGCTTATAGCTTAAATCTGCAGATAGAACTTAGACCGCAATGTTGTAAATTGTCTGTCTTACTAATGCTTGAAAGGTTCGGTAACAGAGCAGGCAAAGCGCCGGCACATTTAACAGGGTCTTGTTAGCAAATCCCGGGGACAGCTCTGAACTGGACTGGGTAATGACATAAGACTTGTTTACACTTGAAAGACTAGGTCAATGCTACCTAAACACAATAGTCGCTTTCCTTAACCTAAAGTATAACTGCAGCTCTTAATAGGTTAAGTAAATGCACTTCCCTTCCCACCCACCTTCTGTAATCACATGGTCAAAGACCCACCTCCCAAGATCTTCTTTACTAATAAAATATCCGATCTTAGGCCCTGGTTCTTGAACACTGTCTTCGTCACTAACAACGCCCCATTCCCAGCCAACTTTAAGCTGCCCGTCACCCTTTGCCTTCCCCTCTGTTAAGACTACTGGTCGCATGAGAACAAAGTCCCGTACATGGCGACCTCCATCTTCGAAGATCAGATTTTCCATCTTTTGCTTATCTGCTAGTGGCCCCCCTACAACGTAATGGTATGGAAGATAGACGGGCAGAGGTATCCCTCGCTTCCGCCCGCATCCTGCGGCGCTTACAGCCACGAGGAGAGGTTTCTGTGAGCTGGTAGTGCCAGTGATACCGGAAGCAGAAAGGTTGGAGAGAGCAGTGTAGATCCCTTTAATAGCATCTTCACAGATAGTTGTGTCTTGCAGCGGGAGAGGTCTCGTGATACTCCATTCAAATCTAGGGCGCGAGCCGACGCCGCTGAGTATGAAGTCAACAACGAACTTGGCGTTGGTTGGGCTGATGAGGGCTTTTGCGACGGCAGTAGGATCCTTCACGTCGCCCCGATGAACGGTAAGATATCGGTCAATAATACCCGGTGGAACACCTTTCTGGGTAATCAGAATGTCGCGCAGCTTGTCCAGGTTCCTAATAACTTATAATCTGTTAGCAAAGGACATGTAATAAGTGTTATACACGAGACGTACAAGCTGTACAATAAAAACCTTCATTCAGTGCGCTTGCCAAGGCTGTCGCCACACATCCTCCGGTAGCACCAAAGCAGGCTACAGTCGGCTTTCCCTGATGCATCATTGCATTTGTTAATATTGCTAATACAAGTAAACGAGAATATCGGATTTAAAGAGTTTAATGCAGACCTCTAGATATAACAATAAGTCTTAAATATAAGTAAGTAAAAACAGGTCAGTTTATTAAAGTAAGAAAGTTAGTGTTTTATAATACACTGACTAAGTAATAACACTTTCCAGGCTTTCCAAGAGTTATACTTAATTACTAATCTTATTTACCCTATTCTTAAATATTCTTAAACAAGTTCATACTATCTAACCGAGTTGGTACTAGCGCGTAACGCACTTGCAGCTGGTAGCCTCTAGATTACTAAAGCAGATTGCATTGAAGTAAGCATCGATCGGCTGAAGGGAAAGAATTCCATAAACAGCTCAAATTTGGCGCATCAACATCGAAGTCAATGAGTCGGGACGACCCAAGCCCGATCTTTCTCCAGCGTTGACCACCAGAAGGGTTTCGGAACAACCAAACGCCTTCTCGCAATTCCTTAGTGTGGCTCGGCGTGTCTGGTGCCCCGAATACCCAATACTGTCGGTCTGTACCCTCCAATATGCCGTCTAACGAAGACGATTGGCATGGTGTCACAAATCCCGCGGAGAGAAGGAAGAGACAGAACCGCTTGAGACAGAGAGCCTGGCGTAAGTATTTGCCCGTATCCTTATCTAGGACAAACGATGTCGACGTACTGCCTTGACTCATTTTCCAGACCCTTAGTTAAAACTTCTTTAGGTGCCAGAAAACAGACATCTCATACTTCGAGCACACGTGGCGAATCTCTCTACAAAGAAGGCTATGGTATGCTTGTTAGTGTTGATTTGTATAGCAATACAAACATCACACATGACTCGTCTATCATAGAGCCATTTCAAAACCCTGAGGGCAAAGTCCTCGCATATGCAATTCAATGGCCAGAAATAAATGTCCGAGTTCAATGTGAGACCCACAGACTCATACCGCCACTGTTGCCATACTCGACATTCTCTTGCGCGATTCAGCCACCACGCTCGATCGTATTTCCACTCTCCGCGGATCACTGCCTCATCACACTGGTTCAGTATAACGTTGTTCGTGCCTTGCTGCACAATATGTCACTGCTCTCAATACTACATCACCTGCCGCCGGGATGCCATAGTTCGTTTGGCGTGTCTGAAATTGATATTGTAGGAGTGAAGCACATTCCATTGGATCTCCAAACAACGTCCCTGCAGCGGTCGAGAACTCCTCCTTTCTGGGTCAATGCACTACCTTTCCCAAAGCTACGTGACAACCTGATACTTATGGCTGATAGATACGACAGCCGTGAGCTTCTTCTTGACTTGGGGCTGAGAGTTTACGAGGGGTTCGATGACATAGAACGATGCGGCTTTCTGGTTTGGGGACATCCATGGCTTGCAACTTCATGGGAAGTGAGCGAAGGGTTTGTGCGACGATGGGGCTTTTTGTTAAAAGGCTGTCCTGAAGTAGTTAATTCGGCGGATTGTTGGAGGCTGTTGCGGGGCGAAGAAAGATTAGTAGTTAATGTAACCTAGACAACACATAGGTGAACCACTACAGTTCACCTACTACTTTGCAATTGGCATTATGGTCTCTGACTTTCCTCCTGATATAACCTTTGCTCCCAGGCGTTTTAGGGTAGGGGTTAGGCTTAGGTTATAGCGTTAGGATAGATAATAAAAGGTAGGTAAATAGTAGGTAAATATTAATAAAGTAAAAAGTAAATAGCCTTAAAGGTTTATATAAAGTAAGTAAAACTTAAAGTTTTTAACCCTAAGGTATAAACTAAGGTT
>JABSTN010000261.1:0-69507 GCA_013759125.1 Fusarium sp. NRRL 53293
GCTCTGGGAGTTCAAGATGATTTGTAGCAACATCTAACAAGGGTAACAGGGGAAATATGGCACAGGTCGTGGCTCTGTTGGAATTACGGCGGTTTTGCATTTAGTGGGATTCGGGGTAGGTAAGTTCTTACATTAGAGTATGTACACAAATTGTTCAACAGTACATGTGGCGATAGTGGTAAATGCACAAACTCTCCTTCTTGGGTAATGATATCGTGACTTGTCTTATGCGGCCTTGTTCCGGCCTAACGTATTGCTTCAATTGAACTTGATGAATTCTGTGAGGTTGAATTGAACCGTGTAGGGTATACTGTCTACGGGACCATCACTCTACAATGAATCAGTGAAGGTAGCATTGCATGATTAGGCGAGTCAAATATCAAGTAGTATCTAAGAGAACTTAGGGGATGCGGTGGTGTTATTTAGGAATTCTAAAAACATCTTTTTCTTTTTGCGCCTAGAACAACGGTATCTACTCTTTGCTAGTACGACCATTCCTGTCTTGATGCGTCACCGAAACCTGTGTCTGAACAACAATTCCTTGCTCGACAGCCGAGCTCCCCGGATTCTTCCAAATCGACCCATCACCAGTCCCGCCCCTCCCAACATCGTAGGTCAATTCGACCTCATCGTCATCACTACCGAAAACATTCCCTTTCGTCCTGTTAACACTGAAGAGTTGGAAGCGCTTAGAACCGGATTTGGATAGGTCAGTTGGTCCTGATGGTGTACCGCGTGAAGTCGAGTTGATGCGCTTGATCCGGAACAGAGGCGCTAGGGTTGGCAGACAAGCCGAGATGACTGCGACGGAGGGCTCGAGGCTGGACCACGCGAATGATGGACCCATCCACCATGTTGCGTCGAGATTTTGGAAGAACCCCCAGAGGTAGTAGATTCGCGCGATACTGGCGACACAGACACTAATAAAAGTCGGCTGGGAACTTATCATAGTATCATACGATCACTTACAAGCTGCCAAGAAGCATAATACAAATGATAGAAATCTTGGTCTTATTGTTCATATGAAGTGTCCAAATTCTCGGTATCGGAACAGTCAAAATGATGATATCGTTCATCATGTTCATGATTCCAAGAACAAGGAAGAACAGCTTCACTTCGATGCACTTGCCCTTGGCGCCAAGGTATTGGTTCCAGAAATGACTGACGGGTTTACAGGCGAAAGGCATGGTGATCCAGAGGATAAAAGGGTATACGATCGTCAAAAAGGTCGCTACCCAGAACATTATTGTGTACAGTCGGTTCTTGTCGATGCCAAGGGGGAAGAGGCGACGGTAGAGGAGGAGGATGCTGATTTTGACGGATGTAACGGCGAGGGCGTACACGAAAGGCTCAGCGTAGACGATCTAAATTTGCTAAGTATTGTGTGAGGAGAGCGTTGGGTTGGGTAGTAGGCGCACCTTGAAGACCTCGACAAGAGTGGTGAGCTTGATTGACCAAACATGAGCTCCCGAGCCATGCTCTCCAGCTATTATCCATTAACACAAGGACCCAAAAGAATTGACAGAGCCAGTTTACCCAGTATCGTCATAGCAACAGTTGCTGAAGCGCAAAGCTGCATCACATCAGACAAAACCCGATCATTCCGGTGAAAGAACTTACCAGACTGACCAACACAGCCCAATCATCCATCTCGATGTTCGCCGACTTCATGTTCCTCACGTAAAATCGCAAAGCGACAACCGTGACGGCAATACCAAGAACAACACAAACGACGGTATTGTAAGTGGTGATGACATTCTTGTTGAGATCTAGACCTTTCGGCGGTGGCCCAAAAATGGCTACGATGTTAGGGTCAACTTCCATATCTGCTTATCAGACTAGCTTCACAAACAAAAATGGCGGTTCAAATTATACCATGGGCTGTTGGTTAGTTAAATGGGCTTTTACCCGCGTCGTCGAGTAATCACCATTGCGAGATACAGGGACAACAAGGGCGTTTCTTTTTCCAGTGGCGAGGCTTGCACTGCAAACCTCTAGCCGTTACGGGCTCGTTCTTTTCTTCGTTTACTTACGCGGAAATGAAACAGATCAGGCCATTTGTGAAAATTCGGTGCAGGCATTGATGGAGCTGGAGTCCACTTCGATGCTACCTTTTGTTGGCAGCTATGGAGAATGAGAAATCCTGGGAGAGGCCTCTGGCTTCCGAGCGAATACTCTCTAAATTATCAAAACCATGAGTTTGAGCGACTCGACCCTCTTGAGAAGTCTGCATTATTTAGGTCAGAATACTCTTGATATCGGTGGTAGTTATATCCAGACTGATATCTGACTTGTATCAGACGGGAGATGAACTGCCAAGAACAAACTTGCGGCTCTGAGGTGGCACCACCGGAAAGTAAATCCCTGTCACCGCGACGTACTTCCGGTCGGATATTACGGGGATTTACAGCCGGCACAAGCACGTTTCAGGGCTTGGTCCATGTTCAACCGTTTATGCAGACAGGACCCGCTGAGATCCACGGCAAATGCTTGTAATGTTTCATTCAAGGGCTCGTTTAGTACGTGTTATCTGCACTCAGAGGCTATCACGGCTTTAGCTTCTTAGAAGGGTAAAGGGGTCGAAGGTGATCCTGGGAATAGCGGCTCCGGCATGTCGGATTTGGTCCGAGGGTTTGTTTTTGGAAACGCATATTGGCGCATGGGAGGTCCGCTGGCTGAGATTCCACTTTGGATGCTGCTTTGCGTAGTTCTTCTGAAGTCAAAGATTATTGCTAGACGAGGCATGCTAGGTCAAATTGGTCGATACAACGTTTCTCTCGGTCTCTTAGATAGAAGGATACAATATCATTGGCCATGTGAGCAGTCGAACCCACCGAGTCCTACTTAACTTGGTCCAAAAGGTGTGTCAGTCGATGGATGTCGGGCTCTATCGCAACGGCTTCATCCCAAGTGAGCTACCGAAGAAAGCTTAACCCCCGTCTATCCTCCTCAACCAACGCCGTCGATCCTCATACTCGGAACCAACAATGTAACCACCGCGGCAGCACGCCCTGAAACGCACACGGTTAACAAAAAGCTCCAGGACCGAAACAGTCCATCTCTCCGCGTGGCGACCTTCGCCTGTTGGAAAACCCCTTTCGTTTGTCCAAGTATTAGAGGCCAGGCCCCCTTCCACCAAAGACCAAACGAAAAAAACAAACCATACCCGCATTTTCCAATCTCTCATCATGGCTCCCGCTAAAACAGAAGTTCTGGTCGTAGACCAACCCGCTCTCCACTCCAAGACCGTCGCTACCGAAGAGGTCACACCACTTCCTGATCTCGCTCCCCCTTTACTTCCCACTGAGAAGATTGGTCCTATGGGATGGATCCGAAGTCTTCTACACTTTGAGCTTGGTGCGAGCTACAATGCTGAGGAGATAACGTCTATTCTTAAGACGGCTTATTCGGCGTTCAAAGAGCGTACGCCCATTGCGGGGTGTGAGGCTGTTCCTACTGCTGACTATCTCGAGACTGGGCTGTTGCAGCTCCGTCATTATGGTGATGAGATTGAACATGACTTTCTCGTCAAGGACCTTCGAGATCAAGACTTTCCTAGTTTTGAGGAGCTGAAGCGTCGGGGATATCCTACTTCGGTTCTGGACCCTGATGTTGTCTGTCAACGGGGCCTAGGTGGAGAATGGCCTCGTGCTGGGGATCGACTGAACACTACCATGGTGCAGCTCAACTTCATCAGGGGCGGTCTTCTGCTCAACGTTCTTTTTCTTCACGCCTACATCGATGGCACAACAGCGTACAAGTTTACTGAGATCTTCGCCGAGGAAGTCCGCAAAGCTCAAGGCCTGCTTATCACGAACCCAGCCGAGATCCCCTGCGATGATAGAGCCAAGTTGATGAAGCCATCTGACACCATCGTCGGCAAGCCCGAGGATCATCCAGAGTACGTCGAAGTACCCTTTACACCTGAAGGGCCCCCACCAAAACTAGCTTCACCAATTCACCACGGTCACATCTTTTACTTCTCCCCTGAGAAGATCCAAGAACTCAAAGAAGCTGCTGCGCCTCGTAATGCAAAGCTTTTCAAGTCGGATGACATTTCTTCTTACGTCTCCACGACCGATGCTTTGACAGCACTGGTCTGGCGATGCACTATGACAGCACAACATGGGAAGAAGGAGGGCGAAGATAAACCTAGTGGCCCATCTATGGTTGGCCTGGCTCTTGATGCTCGTCGTCGTGCTGGAAAGCCTATTCACAAACATACTCTTGGTAATATTCTTGGCTTTGCACCAGCCGTCATGGACATCGAGAAGATTCTGGAACATGACGATACTAGCCTAGCAGACATTGCTCTTGTTGTCCGAGGGGCCGTGAACAAGTCAAAGGATTCGTATCTCGCTACCATCAGCTCTCTCGTAGATGGTCTTGGTAACGTGTCACGACTGGTACCTGTTATCTTCCTGGATATGCCAGGAAACCATGCGTTATTCTCTTCGTGGAGAGAGTTTTTTTTCTATGATATCCAATGGGGTCCCGCCCTGGGAGATCGAATCAAGGCTATTCGACCACCCTCAGTGGGAGTGACTCACTCGATGCATATTATTCTGCCTGATCGACCTGAAGCAGGTCCTGGTGTCGAAGTGTTTGTTGGTACGGAGAACAGTGCGATGGAAAGTTTATTGGAGAACCCTCTTTGGAGAAAGTATGCCCAGGGACCAGAGAAAGCGTGAAGGGACCAAAACTTGGCGGTGCAAGATCATTGTGTATGGGAGACTCCAAAGTATGTATTGGCTATAGACGTATGATACGATACACGAATTAAAATGAAAGAAAGGTACAAGACCAAGCAATTACACTCTAGTGCATCGCCATCGATTCTATCATTAAGCATCCGATCGTCAACCCAGCAGAAGCGTTTCTGACTACTAAATGTACCTCAGAAGCCAGTCATGACTGGGGAGATATCTCTTGATGTCATGCGACCAACTATGAGCCGTGCTGTTAGCAAGCCATGATGGCCATCAATAAAGGATGAATCAATATCAGGTCCAATCGTCCACATTCTAAAAGCTAGTTGATCCTCCCCCTGGACTCGCGAGCCTCATAGGTTTAACTCTGCTCATAACAAAGCTTACACAAGGGGGTCCACTCCTAGGCAGCCGATTTAGGTTTTGACCTTGAAGTGACTGATGGTAAACTTAGACTATTCAGCGCAAAGTCTAAATATTCGTGCGGTTGTCAAAGCTAGTCTTGAATATCAATGCGAACATGAGTCGTCCAATAATGTCACAGGAAATAGAGTTTTCACTGCCATCTTGTCCCCTATTTCTGTACCATCTTATGACTCAACCTATCAATCCGAAGCTAATATCGTGCACCTTGCTTCGATACTGGTTCTCACATTACACGACTGTCCGAATTGCACGTCTCTAGGTTTTCATACACGAAACATTCTGAGACTGTTGAGTGGTGACGTTTACAGCTCCGCCTCCGCCCCTGGCAACCGCGAGGACACTGCGCTCTACCTTTTCTCCAAGGCCTATACATATCATTTATCTTACCATAAATCTTTTCTTTCAGTTCATTCCTGGCTTTTATTCTTGCTGAAATCCTTGTTGCGGTTCTACGCTAGACTTAGCGTACTTGATAACGGTAAATTTGACTTTTGACATATCCACCTTTCATTCAAGTTGGAAGATAGGGTTCATTCACGGTCTCTGGTACCAACCTTAACTCAACGTTATTACAATGTGAGACTCACTTTGTTCACGACGATTGGTTGAGCCAAACAAAATGGATGATTCGTTTTTCCTCCACGATCTTCTAGAATCAGTAGGGTATAGGTCTTGGTGCTCTGCCCTCTTCTCAAACTCTAACCAATACTATGTATAAATTCCCTTCTTGTCCACTTCATCCTGAATTTTGAACTTCCCTTCTTCATACTCTTCAGTTGCCTGCTCTCAAGTGTCTGTCTTCTGCTCTCAGCTTATGCTTGTGCCACAACGTTGTCTTGTCTCGTTATTCAGCTTCTTTCTGCCAGCCACTCACACATTCACTCTCTACTTTGAGCAAGTCGTCCGACTCTGGCCTACACATCAGCGTAGCGCACACACTTCTCTTCATTTCTACATCATCAAGCTTTGGCTACATTTCCTTAACTTTTCGACAGAGCAATAGCAAACACACTTTGACTCTTCTCATTTCTCAATTTATATCTCCACACTCTCTTTATCTCCGACTTTCATCCCATCTTCACCTTCACATCCTTCTAAGCGACATATCTCTATTTTAAAATGTCTGCTCTTATTTCCGAAGCGCTGAGTCAATTGGACCAGCTTAATACCCAAGGAGGATTGCCATCCCCTCCATCTTCGCAAAGTAGTTGGGAGACAGAGTCGGACTGCTCCTACTATTCACTTTCCGACCTGACCTTGGACAAGTGGTACCGACAAATTCCGGCCAGCCAGGTCAGGAAACAGGCACTGCAAATTCCAGCTAGCCCAATATCAAGCCAGTCCATATACCCGCGGCGATTTCATAACAAAGAGGAGCTTGCTCTTCAGTCGTCGGGTCCCTGGAAAGAATACCCCTTCTGTCTGAACAAGGGTTACGTGTCTGGGTCACCTGGCCCAGTACGTATGATCATCAGCTCTGCTGCGATCGGGGAGTTTGATGTGGTGTACCACCCAGAGAGGACAGAGAGGTCAGCTTGTCTGGCTAAATACCGGCCAAAGGGGTATAAAAGGGGCGCTGTACCAAAGCCCCTCCCCTCGAGCGAGCCGAGTAGCCAGTCGAACTCAATTCCGAGCGCTGGCGTCTCTTCGTTGCAGTACAACCCGTATATCGCTGCTCATACCGCGGGGTATCAGCAGGGATTTACGGCTGCCTACTATGCACAGAGTCTGCCAGTGGTTTATGCTGCACCTGTACTAGTACCAGTGGTTACTTATCCGTATGTTCCTATTTATGGCCAGTATTTATACTGAGTCTGGATATACTGCTACCAGCACTGCGTCTTGTACCAGGGCATCTCGAGAATAAGTTCAGAGTTTAGGCCTGGAGATTTAAAAGCCTTGTTTTTCTCTTTTGCTGCGAATCCTCTCAGTATGACATTACACAGGCAGCGTCTTCTGAAGCATCTTCTCAGTCTGTATTGTCGCATTCTGCTGAGGTTACAACCACCTTTCGAATCTATCTTGAATGACGTTGATAGCGCATATACTGCTTGATATATTCTTGGAGTTGAAGTATCGCTTAACGGCTTTATGACTTACGACAGCGTTGCTACTTTCGAGCTTAGTCAATTATTTATTACAGCCTTCAAGGTCGCTCTTGCATGTTATTAATATGATTCATTCAGTCTTCTTTTGAAGACTTGTTTTTGCCACGGACTTGCTCCACAAAGTGTGCCAATCATGCAGTGAGACATGTGAAATGTTGGTCCAAATTGATCACCCTAGGTAATTGGTAACTATATATTCATTATCTCGAGTCTTTTCTCTATGACATATGTTGCTGAGTGACAAGCCGTAAGCATGGCATTCCCATCTGAACAAGCCATCAAATCAGTATTTGAGTCAATGCGTGTAAGAATTAAATCAGTGCAGATAGCTTATAGGTACTAACTAGATATACAAACAAAAAGAATGACTGGATATAAAACCCAAGGTTCAATGCACTAGACCGAACAAATAGCAATGGAAAATGCCAACAAAAAACATGTATCGGTACCTTATGACATGACGATTGACCTGATATGTTGCAGCCACTGTTTCACTGTCTGGGGTTGCCGGTCAATACGCAGCATGCCATCATGAAGCGCAAAGAGCTCAGCCTTGCCGCTTTCCTTGCTGCATCGGTAGAATTGAACACTCTTGCCAATACACAGTGCACTCCATAGCCTACCCTCCTGCGTGTTACCCAGAGATTCCAGGTGCCCTTTTAACTGAGTTTCGGCATCCGCCATTGCTTCATCCGAGTTCGAGGATGAATATCGCTTAAGGACAAGAGCAAGGAAGTTAAGCCTTCGGTGATTCTTCAGGTGGCAAACCTCCATATCGATCTTTTGGCCTTGGACGTCGGCGTCATGGTTGACCATGAAGCCTTGATAGATGCTGAAGACATCTTTCAGGATGAGTGTCCATGCTTCACAGACGTTGGATTCAAGGGAGCCTGGATTGATTTGCGCTACAGTGTAGTCACCGCACGGGATATACTGCGGATCCATGCACTGAAAACAGAGTTAGAGCTCATGCCCCACCGGTTGAAATGTCGTTTGAGCCATACCGTATCCTTAACATCCTCCTGCGCTAGAAGGTAGGGTGGGCGTCCGCCAGCCATTACAGTGAGATATACTTGAGAAATACTTTAGATGAGTATAAATGAAAGTAGATTTTGCTTAGAAAGATTGCTAGAAAAGCCGTCTTGGTTATTTGCTCAAGAGGAATACGATCCCTCTCGCGTCGTAATGGGCGCCAATGTATCTTAAGGAATCTCAGTATCGGGACAGACGGCAAATTAAAATCTTAAATGGGCGCTTAGGTGGGCGGGCGGCTGGGCGGATAACGGGCGGCTCTCACAGGCCAAGTCGGAGATGTCCCCCACTTTGCCATGGCCATTGCACAGGTTTCTAGCCTTTCGCAAAACCCAACAATGCCGATTGTAGTCATTACCCAACAATGAAATACTGCATAGTTTGCGGAATACCCTTCACCAGGAGCCTTAACGAGGCCTGGATTGAGAATGTTCGGGCGGGTGAGTAGCCTGATCTAATTGAAGCGCGGACCGGACAAACCTAACATGTACAGTCTGGATTGAGGGCACAAGCTGGAAGCGCACCGCTGTCTCTGGCGTTGGACGATGCGGAGAATACGATGATATCCCTTCGATAATTATCCCAGAGAATTTCCATTCTCGCCACGATGGCCGCTCTGGGCCGGGACCTACCATTGACGTTGGGTTGACGCCGAGCGACCCAACAATTTTCATGGGGCCTGAGGCGGCCAATGAGGCCTGGGGCTATGGCTTCCATGAATCGTGCTGGTCCATATTCACAAAGAATCACACACCAAATCTTGACAAACTTTTTGCAGTCTGTCTTTCGATGCCGAGTGACGCGAATTCCCTGATTGATTGGGGCCATGATTACGGGGGTGCTTCGAAAATTGAACATATGTACGATATGCCTGTACGAACCAGTTGTTTCCGTTCCTGGACATCTATACCTCCAGCGATGCGATCGGATCCATACCGTATCCCCAGCCTTGTCAGAGCCATTCAGGGAGCTGTACACCTACAAACAAACGTCTTCATGAGTCGCTTAGAGCCATCGGTACAATGTCTCAAAAGTGACGCATTCTCCCGCTTAGCCTCGGAACTCCTTCAAGCAATTGTTATACTTCTACCGACATCGAATGTTCGCTCCGTACGGCTTGCATCTCCTGTCTTTGCAACATTGGAGTTACCCGAAAGCTTCTGGGCATCCCGCTTCCAACCTGGTCACGAGTTCAATTACTTGCCTGAAGTTCACGACAGGCCTCCTGAATCATGGATGGCCTTGTATCATTCCCTGAACATATGGGCACGCGAGGTCCCCAGTCTTATCAACCGCCGGCGGGTCTGGGCTCTTGCCAAACGTCTTCAAGCTACTCTTACTCAAATGGACTACGTTTGTTGCCAAGGATCTCCTTTGGACACGTGGTTCGACAACATGCCTAGTGACCCGGGTCAGAGCGTTTCCGAAAATAAAGTGTCATGGCATACAGCTTCACGCGCCGTTGCTGACCCAGGGAAAAGCTTCCACTACGGCTCTCGAATTTTGAGGGCTCGTGCGCTATACTTTCCAGAGCCTGTGAAGCTCCGGCAAATATCCGTATAATTCGTTCATACAGAGGGTGGAAGCTTTATCTCTGGCTTCAACCTGGTTGATAACGATGGAAGATCTCATGCTTTGGGATATCAGCATGAGGATACCATGTACCATCTGTTACTTCCTCTTGACCAGCCAATCCAAGGATGGGAACTTGCCATGGACTTACGCGGCGTCAAGGGAATTGCCGCCGTTTGTAGTGATGGAACTCTCACTGGCTGGGTGGGCGAATCAGCTGGTCTCCCAAGGTGGCGATTACAAGGATCCCAAGGAGTGTCTGCAGTGAAAGCTGAGTTCGATGTGAATTTTGCCGTAACACATGCTGAGACGACTGACACGTACTGATAATATTCATTAGGCGCTGAAGCTTGTTTCACTTTGTCGCGATAAATTACCTAACCAGGAGACGTGGTTCAACAACTGTTTGTGGTATCCAGAAGTACCCAGAGAAGTGCTATTATTTAACGGAAGCAGAGGTGATGAGCCACGAGCCAAATACAATCTTCCAGTAAGCACCGTTCTTTTCGGCGGATCAGATGGTCAAAAGCTGTCCCAATTGTCGGAAATTGTCGTATGGGTCTTTGATATTTGCCATTTGGCGGGGATTGAGTTCCGCTACACAGACAGTTCACATAACTGCAAACTTGGTTATCTTGGCCCGTTTGACGAGAGCTATCCCGGTCGTAGGAACTTCACACCCGAATCTCATGATAGCACAGTATCCTTCCCCATCGATGGCGCTTCTGGTGAGAGATTGTCTAGCATTGACGTACAGACGAGTGGATCACATATAGTTGGACTCAAGGTATTCGTACAACCTACTCTTGTGAGAAAGGCACTGCTAATACCGCTAGCTTCGAACTAACCTCGACCGAACTGTCCAAACGCCTGGCTACCCTTACGGAACAGACAAAGGCTGGGCTACCGTTCATGGGAAAGGGTCTCAAATCGTTGGGATGTTCGCTACTCTTGTACGTATACATTTTGTACAAACACAGTCTCATTGGTTTCTATGAGTCCTTACTGACGAGATTTCACAGAGTCGGCCTTTCTGGGATCTTGGTCTTATATCGATCTAAGATAAAGGCTACCAAGAGCTAAAATAGACGTCAGATAGTATAGAGTTGAATGAGGTCAGAATCACGAGGTAGTCGATTACAAGAGCCTTGTCAGTGAATAATTACTTTCACATTGATGTCGTATCGATGAGTTTGTCAAATCGTTCTTTGGCGAGGCTCAGACATGCTGTTGTCAAATGCGGATAGGCCAATAATGCCTGCACTTCATGCGAGGGCTCCCTAGAAATGTACGGCTGTTTATGACGTTCAAGTTTTTGTATCGTGACAAATGAACTTAATCGCGTGACGTTATGGTTTTGAAGAGTAATGAGTTACCTCCAAAGCTCTGGGGCATCCCTGTCTCTTCTGAGTTATCCATAGGTATCCGAATTCCATTCGCTTGCTGAGTCGCTTTCCATATGCCCCGGCAAACAGTGTGCCTGTCACAAGCTGGTACCATACTCTTCGGCTGTTGGAATCGTCCCCCAAACCTGCTAGCGACGGCATGCGCCTGTCGTTCTCTGAGATTCCCAATCAGTGTATAGATGAGATTTGAATGACTACTCGAGGTATAGAACATAGCTCTTGGCCGAAATGTCAAATAGAAAACGGACTCCCAACCACCAGTGAGTCTAAGTTGCCAGTCGAGTGGTTTGGAGACAGTGAATGACTATCTGAGGAAGCCCTTCGGGTTCCCAATGATGCGGAGGGCATCTGTGTAGTGAATTGGTCTGGCAGCAGAAGTGACTCAGAGTAAAACGGCGCTGACAACACATCCACTCGTCAGTCGGATCACTGACCCAGAAGAGGATTTTGTCACAGTTGCTTCAACGGCACTGACGAGACACGTCAACTGACACTTGAAGCTGAATGATCCTCCCGTTTATTCATCCTACAAGTATTGCATGTTTCTCCCTGAAACTCTCGGCAAGAAGACAACAAGACAATCACGCGATCACTAAGACAAAATACCATTCACACACACACAGTGAGAAATACACATACAGAAACACATACACAGAAACATATTAGATTTTCTTAACATCGCAAAACCAAAAGACAAAATGCCTCTCGTTTAAAGGGACAAATTCACAAGCGTGGAAGGCGTGGATTGTTTCAGAGTCTCAATCGGTAGTAGGAAAGTTAGGAGCGAGACTTGACTAAAGTCTGGATTGGACACCATTTTCAAAGGGGATGGAAAATCCGGCTAGTACCATTACTGCCATGTGGATCCTAAGCACTACGATATCTATTACTGGGAGTTCAGGAACATACTCAGTGAGCTTATGGAATTAAAAGAATCGGGAATTGACTCTGAGGTGTAGTAGAGTTGACTGGGAGCCGAACTGGAGAACTTGAGGGCTTATCAACAACGGTGGCATACTTCACTGTGAGACAATTGATTCAAACCAAGATATAATACAAGTTGCATTCGTCCCCTCAGTGAACTTTCTCAAGTGTGTCGATAAAACCTACTTGTTAAGAATGCTACTACTCAGTGCAAGCAAATGATTCAGTCTTATCTTGGCCAAAGAATTGTAGTAACCTGTACATTCTGTATTAGTCAACGGAGTCTCGCTATCGTTTTCTTCGAATCGGCATTACTATGCGTGATTATGTTATCCCATTTAACCATTGTAAGCTAGGATTGGTCTTTACAGTTAATAGTTCAACCTTCAGGTTTCTAAACACCATAAGTTATCAAGCCGTCAGTGCAGCATAATGCGGTGCTGCTCCAGTGCAGGATTGTCTCAGGCTCACAGCACATAATCGAGAAAGTCGCGTCATGTAACCATCAGCTACCAAGTATATCAACTCCAAACGATCCTGTACTCAGATGAGTCGTAATCTTATCTGTGACAGTCAGTCAGTTTCAACATTCATTCACGGTCTGCCAAACCTGAGCTATAAAAGTCAGATTCGCCAGACTTCCATTTGGCTTACAGCAGAAGAATTCTACCAATTTTCCAACCCCAGCGATAAAACCTCAGAATTCTCAACTATCCAATATGAGTCAAGTCAGTGAGTCCTTTTTCTTAAGAAGCGGCAAGGGATGGTTCCAACACAACATTCGTTCGCACATAGCCCGAAACTACGATGACCTCATCCTGAACTTGAGAGCCATTTTTGGAAAAGAGGAGAAACAAGAGAACAGGTATTTCTACGTCAAAGAAGCGGGTTTTGGCTGCTATACTGTATATGCCTTTTTCGAAAAGAGGGATCTTGAAGAGGACTTGACGTTCTTGACAACTGCGACGATGGTCACCTCAATATTGCGCCAGTCATTGCTAAGCGAGATAAATGATGACAAGAGCTCTAAGTCCTAAATGGTTATTCTATTTCTTCTTTGAAAGTAATATACAATTTATAAAACCTTCTAGTTGCAGGAATGAAAGGTTTTTATAACGGAATATTCTCAAGATTTAGTGCTTATTTTGTTCATACAAAGTAGCGCGCTTGCTGGATAGCGGACCTCGAACTCTCCTCTCTTCAAGGAGATAAGGTTAGGTGTATTAAATTGCGTGTTCTGGTGGTATGTGAGGGCTGAGAGCTCAGTGAGATTCTAGTCCTAGCAGTTATGTAATTTATGCCACGACCTCTCGTCGCTGAATCGTGATATTCATGTTCTCAAAGTAACTCACGCCACCCTTAACAACATATGTTCCCCTATTCTTCTCATCAACCCACTCCACCTCGAAACTCCTCAAGAACTGCAACGGTCCCTTGTAAAGCTCCATACGCGCGACATCTTGGCCTAGACACACCCTGGCGCCATATCCAAAGCCCATGCTATACTTGTTGTATACCTTGGCCTTATCCTCATCCATCCAACGCTCAGGCTTGAAAACTTCGGCATCATCACCGTAGATGTTGGGATCGCGGTGCACTAGCCACGGGTTGCAAGTCACTTCTGTGCCCTCGGGTACGAATTGACCGCAGATCTCGAGACCGCCTGGTGGAGCGATGCGGGGAAAGATGTTTGGTGCCGAGGGATTGAGACGCATACTTTCTTTGACGCAGGCGATGTAGTAGGGGCAGTGCTCAACGACTTCGTCGTACTGTGGCATTTCGGAGAGCTTTCCAGCCACAGTAGCCTCGTCAAGCTCAGTAATGAGTTTCTTGTAGACGGAGGGGTTGGTGAGGATATGGATTATCATGGCTTGGAAGGCTGTCCCAGTGGTATCAGCGCCGGCGAGAAGGACGAGAAGAATCTCAGCCTTGATGTAGTTAATGTCCAGGGGATCACCATTCTCATCCTTAGCCTCGATGAACCTGTAGATCTCTGTCAGCATCTAGCGTGAGCTATGAAACAAGCCAACTCACGTTTGAAGCAAATCAACACGTCCATCTGTCGCACCATTCTCAATATCCTTGAACCTCTGATCAATCAAGCGATCGCGAAATCTCATCAACGTTCCAATACCAGAGTCCTGCTCAGGGCTAGCGACCATGTACTTGCCCAAGAAAGTGCTCTTGACCCAGTTGGTAAATGGATGCAGCCTCGCCATGATACCAAAGGGAGTAAGACCATCGTGAAAGCCTTGGATAAGGCCTTCAACATCCTTACCCTCCTTGACAAAGCCAAATGGAGCACCAAAGCCAACTTCTGAAATGATGTCATAGGCCATGAAAACAGCCCAAGGCGCAAAGTCGAAGGGTTTGTTGGTAGAAGCGAATTCTCTCTGTAGACGAGCCATCCAATTCTCAATGTTTGAGTCAATCAACGGCTCCATCTTTTTGATGTTTGTTAAGCTGTAGAGAGGAGCTGCGATCTTTCTGTACTTGGCGTGCATGACGGAATCTTGCATGTTGAAGAGGGATTCATCTTTGCCAAAGCTTCCGGTGATGTAGTGCTTTGACTTGTTGGCGTGACGGTTGTAAATCTTTGGTAGTTGCGTCGCGTCGC
Organism: Fusarium sp. NRRL 53293; assembly: GCA_013759125.1. Taxonomy (NCBI): domain Eukaryota; kingdom Fungi; phylum Ascomycota; class Sordariomycetes; order Hypocreales; family Nectriaceae; genus Fusarium; species Fusarium sp. NRRL 53293. Next base: position 14,795 of record JABSTN010000261.1, read on the forward strand.
TGACGAGCAACATTGTAGGCGTAATTCTGATAACAGGTCCTGCGAGCTGTCAGTACCTCAATCAAGATTGCAGCAAGGTGAGCCTACCATGCTTCTTGTGAAGCTCTTGAAACGTCGCACACTCATCAGCCTTGACATTATGATACGTGATCCAAAGTCTCGTAACACTTCCCCAGAAATTTCCTGGGAACTTCCGCAGCGGGTGAAAAAAGCGATAGCGAACAATCTGCCACAAAGCGCAAAAAGCAATATAACCAACCCCTAACAGGGCGACGTTCACAAAGCTAAGCACAGCCATTGTGTCTGCGGGAAACAAAATGAACCAATTGTTGGGAACGCGAAAATAAGCAACGAAAGGGGCCCGAACCCGATAATGTACGAGGGATCGACCAGGCTTGTTCCCCATGCTGTTACATAGCCTGTACAGCCGAGTTGCGCAACTTGACGATCATTAACCAAGCGTGTTCAATGGCCCGTGATTGCTTTTTCATGCTATGCAACATGTAGTAGAGTGGATTGCTTAATGTAACGGTTCACATCTCGGATGAGGAGCCCGCTGAAGATCCAAGAAGTGTTTGCGTGTGCTTGCCTATCAAACGACGACTTACCTGAGAATGCTGAACAACCCTTGTTAAAGCTGGGCCTACCATTCGGCAAGGTAAGCGTTCCTGGTCGTGGTAAAATTTCTGATCCTGGCCCTTTACCCACATTCGCCAAGATCTGCTAACAAGATCGCCATACGCGGTTCAGATATTAAATCCTCTCCACTTCAGCGGTTACTCAAGATTGGCATATGAACAGGTTGGGCAATACAACGGTGATACCATGACAGTGCTCCCGAGACTCTGGGTAAGGAGAAGTTTGATGATACTTCTGCTTCTTTTTCCCCTGATGAGAAATTCATGCGGACTCCCGGATGACATGATGTTTGTCTCATTGTGGGGAACATGTTGGTTGAAGTTCCTTGTTTGCTTGGATCCACAGTTGAGAAAAGATGACAGATTCCATGAGAAAACAGCTCATGAACCAAGTGGGTTCTACCAAATGATCCACGGTAAGAAATACGAAAGAAGGAAGTTAGTAGGACGAGGCGATGATTAGCGTGAGACACGCTGAAGAGAGCCGGTAGACTAACACTTAGTTCCCACCGGGCCGTTGTCTCTAGCCTCAAGAATTCACAACCCAAAAAAAACCAAATGGAGGAAACAACACCAAGTGGGCGGGATAACGCCCCGGAAATGAGAAGCCGAGGTCCGCCGGCGTCATGATCATCGCACAGACAATCTCAAGGACCATTTATCCGAGTATGCTTGCATCCAATCACTTCAACCCAAGCGTTAATCATTACACGTATCTCCACTCACAACGGGGGGCATTGTTGGTTCCAAGGCGAATAATGAAATCTGATATGAATTTCCCCTGAACAAACTCCTCTTTCACCTGGTATGTCAGGGCTAGCAGTAAGATCTTCGGCCGCTTGGCGAGGCGAGACTTTCACGTCTGTGCTTTCGTTACAAAATGGTTAACGATTGGCATAACACCAAGGAGTTGATCAATCAGCTGTAATGAAAGGCCATCTGCTTGTCTCAGTTGAGATTCGATGGATTCTTCCATTTAATCCGCCGAACATTCTGCATCAGCTGAGGTTTTCGGACTCGTACCATCTTTTTCGTTTGTCTTTGCAACCATGACTGAATCTCAGGGCTCGACGGTCAATTCGGTGGCTATTTGTTTTGCTGTCATCAGTTTCTGTGCTATTGTGTTGAGATTGTGGGCGAGGACGTTTATTGTTAGGTCGCTTGGGGCTGATGATTGTGAGTACTTTTGGTCCACTTACTGGGGCTTTGCTAACTGTTGCAGACTTGATTTGCGTTGGAGCCGTACGTCTCATCCGTTAACGACTGCATATGTAGATATTGACAGATTCCAGATCTTATCATGGTGCTTTATCGGCTGCACAATAGCTTGTAAGTATGCTGCTTCCCGTCGACTGGCATCTACTAACCTCCCTAGCCGTCCAACATGGTCTCGGTAGCCACTACGAAGACGTGATCAAACGCGGCACCGACAACTTCATCGCCTACCTCCAAATCGTCTGGCTATCCTCCATCTTCTACAATGCCTGCCTCGGCTTCATCAAGATCTCGGTACTCGCGCTTTACACTCGCCTCGGAGATAAGATGTTGCGTAAGACGGCGTTCGTGATGATGGGCGTTGTTGGATGCCAGGCTGGTGCGAATGTCCTGGCTTGTATCTTCCAGTGTTCTCCTGTGCCAGCCGCGTACGATATCACGATCTTGCCGGAGGATAAGAAGTGCGTTGACATCAATGCTTTCTACTTGGCGAATGCGGCTGTCAATATCTTTACGGACATTCTTACGTACACGCTGCCTATTCCGTTGGTGTCGAGGCTTCGTGTTCCCCGACGGCAGAAGATCAGCTTGGCCATTATCTTGGGTCTCGGACTCTTGTAAGTCTTACCTATCCCTATTAATCTTTCTCCCACTGACGTCAACAGTGCCTGTGTCTCATCCATCATCCGAATCACCTACATCCCCAAGATGCTCAGCTCCTCCGATCAAACCTGGGTCATCTCCGATGCCATGTACTGGTCCGTAATCGAAACCAATATCGGCATCCTCGCCGCCTCAATCCCCTCGTATAAAGCCATCGCCAAGAAATACGCGCCTCGTCTCCTCGGCAGCTCTGGCATGTCCAGCAGTCGCAAGCTGTCAGGCTTCAAACAGATGCCTCTTGAGCTTCAAGGTGGTAGCAATCCTGGTACTGGCGCACCCAAGAGTACATTTGAGACGAACATCAAGAACGGGCTGGAAGATAATAGTAGTGAGGAGGTTCTAGTTATGCCGAATGGCAGGATTGGGGTTAAGACGGATATCACGTTTCGGTACGAGAACAACTTGGAGAGTGGGATGCAGGGTCAAAGATAGCATATCACTACGTCTCACTTGTTTGAGATTGGATAACAATCAATAGATAGATAGCTTGATCCTTACGAGTCAAACATCAGTCATGTGTTGTTACCTGAACCTATGAATAACGCAAAGGGTATTGACTAACATTATAATTGAGTCTCCACGTCACCGGACTTGAGCTTTCGGGCCGTTCCTGAATTGAAGAGTCCTATCTCGAGCGGTCGGATTGATGTTCAATCTGATGAGCAGCCCCGTGCCGTAATGGGCTAGCGTTTCCTATGTTAATCCTCGCGTGAAATATTGATACGCAGAGTAAGGCTACGCAGAGGCAGGATCATGTTAACAAAGTGTGGGCAAATCTAATGAATGTAGCACCGGACTATTCTACCGCCTTGCATACCGTCATAGTGACTCTTAGTAACTGATCAGATGCTTTGATAAGGGCAGTTGGTGTTCTCTCGATGACATTTCTGCAGACCGAGTCGCCTCTTCTTCCTCCATCTGAGCTGAGCACAACTCAAGGATACGGTTATGGAAATCTGTCAAAATATAACTATTAGTATAAAACGGTCCAGTTCAGTACTAGGGTGCACTTACATATAACGCCATTTTCCTTCAATGGATTCAGCAGACCCTCCGAATAAATGCCAATGTTCAAGTTAGCCTGAGTCTTTTCGCAAAGCTCGATATCTTCAACCGCAACGTTTCGCGTGAAGCCATACCACTTTTCGAACTCATCACTACCAGCAGGGGCCTTGTGATAGTAGTCAAACTCCATGCGGGCTTGTCCGGGCATCTCAGATGGATTAATGCGCCAGCATGTCAAACCTCCGGCGTACAGGCTCAAGGAACAATTAGGGAAAAGGAAGAAGAATAAGCCATCATCAGCACCAGTGGCTGTAGCAACATGCTGTGAGTAGTTATGCTTGTTGATGACTTTGTAGCCCGCGGGCTTGAATGTCTTTGCAAATTCTGGGTGCGCGTAGGCACAATGGAGGCACTCTTGATAAGCATCAACTGTAGCTTTCCAATTATTCTGAGAAGTGTAGGTGAGGGGACGTCTGAGAGGAAGTTCAGTGAAGTCAGCGTGTGCGGTTGATTCCTCAAAGCCGGGGAAGAAGTCTTCAAAGGAGCAAGTCTCGTCGGCGAGCGTCAAGAAAAGAAGGCCATTGGGAGTTAGGTGCGATCGCATAATGGTGCCCTATATGATAAGTAATCTGAACATAATGTTTGCCTTGTACTTACATCGTCTTTCTTGGTGATTGTAGTGCTCCTCCAATCTTGAGTCTCGCGACGGACGATAAAGTCGATCTGAGCCAGCTCGTGCTCATAGTTAATATTGGTTTCGGGAAACTTCGTTACGGCTCCTAAAAGAACCCAGGACTGGATTACAATCAGTACCGGTGTGATAATAGAATCTTTCTCCTTCTTGAACTTGCCTTGAGAAAGATTGCCCGCCTTTCTAGACTGTAGATACCTGAGCTGGTGTACCAGGAAGCAGGCAGAGTAACATCCCAGTCGGTCATTGTGAATTGTGGATAGGGAGGACTGTAGTGATGTTTTGGCTTCTCCAATGCTTATTTCACTCATATTCCTTATTTCAAGCCATAAGGGGGACATCAGAATATTTATTTACCGGAATACCTATATCTGAGCTTTATCCAGGCGATGTTCGCTACCGGCCGGAAATCTACCCTACGCTATTCCAGATCAGGAAATTTTATACGCAACATGCCTTATCTTCATGGTTGCAGCGGAGTGATATCATGCATTGTAGTATTGAGTTTCTTCGATAGGCAATTATTTTGTTCTATTTAATATGCTACTACAAAGCCCGCAATACATACGAGCAAACACCTCAATTCAGTAGTCTTCATTGCCTATTAAAGGAACCGTACACGAGGATGGCAATCATCGGAATGGGTCTCGTGGATATGGTGCACTTGCTGCTGCCCTAAATATTCTTGCCTTTCTGTAAGAAATAATTACCTTTTGTCACTTTTTACATCACATTCTATCGTTCTCGGTGCGTTTCTCAATGATTTCGTTAATAATCTTGGGCACCACGAGTGTGCTTATCACGTCTATAGTTCTTCAATTCTGGCGATATCTCCAACGACACTCTACTTCCGTACCAGTGCCGCAACACGGAACCTTCGATCTGCCTAATGGATGGTGGTCAGAAGAAGCTCGATTCCAACTTGAGCGACGAGCATTTTTCAGCCAGGTGGGTTCACTAGAAGCTCGTCACTATCAGCCGTGCAAGTCTGACCTCGCTGTTAGACGTGGATTTGCGTGAGCCACCAGGGACGTTTTCGCTCCCCCGGCGACTACGTGGTCTATGATGTTGCAGGCTTTCGTATTCTCATGATCTTAGGGAAAGATATGATAGTGCGATCGTTTCACAATGTCTGTAGACACAGAGCTTTCCCCGTCGCTCGGAAGCAATCTGGCAGCGCCACCGTTCTTGGCTGCCGATATCACGGATGGAGCTATAACACGGAGGGAAAGCTTACCAAAGCTCCCTATTTTGACAATCTTCCTGGCTTCGATAGGAGCTTGAATAGTCTCTTCGAAGTCCACACGGAGCAGGATAACGGAGGTTTCCTGCATGTCAACGTGAGCCAAGATGAGGGCGTTCCTGCTGCTACTGTCTCAACCGGCCTAGAAAAGGACAAGATCGAGAAGTTTGGGAGAGACTCAGAGTTCGTCGCAAGTTTTGAGTGCAGTGGAAAGTTCAATTGGAAGGTAATACGTAGGTGTACCGTCCCGTCTTCGACCTTCACTCTAGAATACGCGCACCTGCTAACGCACTACAGTCGACCAGTCAGACGCAACATTTCATTCGACTGCGGCCAATCCCACGAGCCTAGCCCGCTGGTTTCCTGCAGAGGGACCTAGCTCTATTGGACAGCTATCATTCTTCCCTTTGACTACCGTACACACAAGACATAGTCAATCTTTCTGGTACCAACTCACGTACAATCCCGTTGCCGTTGATCAAACCACTCTGCGCTGTGACATTTATGTACACAGTCCTCAAGTGTCCTTCAAACCTGATGGTTCTATCAAGGATGCACTTGAAAAGGAGATACAACAAAAGCTCCTTGGCTTCGAGCATCAATATAATCAACTCATCACTGCCGAAGGAAAGAGAACAACCAATGGTGTATTTGCGCCGCGCAGAACAGTTTATAGTGGCAATACTGACAAGCGACAGGTTACCAAGCAAAGATTGCTGCTGCGGTCGAAATCCATCGGCGGCGGGAAGCGCTCCAAGGCTTGGAAATAAAGCCCGCTGCACTGAAGCAGCAAAATGGCGAGGCAAACCTCTCGAAGGCAGAAAGAAGTAAGTCAAGCCCCAGAGAGTACCCCGTGTGGAGTTTTCCCCACATCCTCAGGCCATGCTGGCTCACCTTCACTTTAGTCTGCCAAGCTATGGACTGTGGCACTTCTAAAAAGCTAGAATGGTAGTGGCCAAGAAGGGAAAACTTGTGACTGGGAAAGCTTCTACATTTTTACTGTTGCTGGTACAATCGTCTTGTTGGATTTCGAGACATGTTAGCTGAGGAGAGAAGATAATATGCCAAAGGAAGAACTGAACAACTAAACTGATAGTGATTCTGTATTGTTATATTTGATGATATTAGGTTGTTGTTATAGCCATGTGAGGCGCGTGATGTGAGCACCAGCTGGGAGCACTCTGTTGTTATGGTCAATGAATAGTGCTAGGAGTCATGGAGTTGCAATATACACTTTTATTTCATATCTCTGTTTTTAATTGTTAGAAAATACGGCAAGCACGCACGCACATATATAAAAGGTGGGAGAGGGTTGAATTGTGCAGTAGATCAATTTTTGGAATGCTATCCTAGTCCTACCTATGTAATAAGTCTTCCTCCCTATCTTGAATCTCAACTTCTTGATAAGAGTCATCTGGTAAAGCCGGATGACACATGGTGATGCTTAAAAAACTTACCCATTCGATTGGCTGAAATCACGGCATTTTGCTCCGTATGCCGGGTATCGTAGTAGTTTCCGGCCTCGCTAGCTCCTTTGGACCCCGCGCCTCCGTGCTTATCAAGTATGCCGATCCATTTCCCCTCCCTGATACGGAGACTCAACCGCCGAAGCAAGTCTGCCCCAACCTTGAGAACGGAATAGCACGAGAATTTATACTAAAGGCTCATTACCTACACGCTAACATGCCCCGACGTGGCCGCGGTAGGCAAACGAGATTGTGCGGGCGCCGTTCCCGAGGCGGTTGCCACTCATGCAAACAACGGCATGTACGGCTTCAGAATCTCAAATGGTCTACAAGATACTGACGCAGGGAGGTCAAATGCGATGAAACCAGGCCCACGTGCACGAACTGTGCAAAGAAAGGCTTGCTATGCGATGGTTACCCTCAGCAAACCTTGAGGTGGTCGTACAAGCACGAGGTGACAGCGAGTGAGATAGTGCAGCAGCAAAGGAAGTCACCAGAGCCTCTGAACGGCAACCCATCTATCATTACTATGGATCCACTTATGGATAACGAATACGCCCGCGAAGTTGAGGAGGCTGGTGTAGTGACGGACGGAGGATTAGCTCTGTGGCCACAATCAGAAGATATCGGCTTATCAGATCTTTTGGGCTTCGATTCGACCAACATGTTTGATCAAGAATTTGCTGGTAACCTTGGGTCCATTGCTATGGAGACCCCGACCCTCGACTTTTCGACTTTCGACCGGCTGCCCGACTTCTGCTTTGATACCTCACCTCAAGGGAACTCCTGGTTGGATCCTGGTCTATCCAGTCGATTGTAACCACTAGGAATGGATGCAGACCCTTCCATGCGACTTTTGAAATGCTGGTTCGACGAAGTGTGCCAGGCATGGTCCGGCTTCGACTCCAAGTCCAACATGAATCGAAGGATGGCTGAAGATCTTTGGCAAACCTCGGCTCCGGTCTTCACCGCCCTTCAAAGTATGTCAGCCAGCTTCCTTTCAGCGCGACTACCGCAAATGAGGCAATCTGCTATGAATCTACTCAAAACGGCAACGTTGAACGTCCAAGCTGAAATACAGGAGCTCAACGAGAAGAATGTCCTAGATGAGATGCCTACAGGTATTATGTTCGCACTCATCTGCCTTGGTACAACAATCTGTTGGTTGGATACTCGTCGGGTTGGTTGGCCGTTTCTGCAAGAAGCGAAGTCACTGCTTCAATGGAGCTCACAGCAACAATTCACTGCTGATGCTGTCAAAATAGATTTCTTTAACAAGAGTCTCATTTACTGGGATATGTTGATCTCTTTCATATATGACCCAGAACCAGGTACGGACATACACCGAGTCAGCGCACTACCATCCAGCTTCCCGAGGTCTCATCTCCTAGCTACTTACAGCCAATCTTTCTACGAGGCGGAGCCTCACCCGTGGACTGGCGTCTCACTGCTAAGCACGACCCTTTTCACGCGATCAATTCGTCTTTGTCGGGTCTATCAACGTCGCACTACTGAGCGAGCAGTGGACTCGCCTCCAGCGACACGAGAGATCGAGCAGGCGAGAGAATTGGAGGTGGAGTTGCTACAATTGCAGCTTTCTCCAAGACCATCCCTCATCGATACCGATGACCCGCGCACACCAGCCAGTCACCTTCTACTTGTGGCCGAAGCTTATCAACTCGCCTCCTTGCTCCAGCTCTACATACAGTTTCCTGCCTTGTTGGTGACACATTCCCAAATAGTGTTGCGAGACACTAGTGAAGAAGAAATAACCATGGTTTGGCACAAGCGCATCATTCCCCTCACTCTTCGGCTCATGGAAGTCCTGGAGCAAATCCCATCCGAGTCTGGTAGCTGCACTATCCAGCCACTATTGTACATCTGCGCTGCCACAGGGCTTCGATACACACCGGCCTTCCCACCTGGCACAGAGCCCGGCGGAAGCAGTCCAGCTAAGCCGAGGCCAATGGAAAGCATTCTTGACTACCTAGACCTGCTGAAAGACCCAGTTGAGCGTGGTAAGCAGGTGGAGGACCCGCTGTCTGTATCACAGGTGGCTATCGACGTAAGCAAAGGACGAGCTTTTATACTACGACGTCTGAGCGTCTTCAAAGAACGCTTATCACCCGGTCCAATCGGAATCGCCGAGAGGTTTGTGGCAGAATTGTGGGCTGCCTATGATGAAGTGCCCAGCTGGAGCATGGATGTTTCTTGGATCAGCCTTATGGACCAAAAGGACCTACGAACTTTGTTCGGGTAAGGTATGGTGGCTTCCAGGTTTGCGACATTGCTCTCACGTGAGAGCCTACGAGGATATTAATGGATAATCGATATAGATAGCATCAATTATCAACAAGAGTATTATAAGACCAGCCACTAGAATTGAAGAGCAACTATCCTGACACAACATTCCTTTGCTTTCATTAAAGCTCCGATCAAACCTCATCCACTACCTTCTTCCTGTCCTGAAGCTCATGCGCGTGGACCTGAACCTCTGTGACATACTTGTCGAACTGGCGAAGGTTGACCTTCTTCTCAAACCTATCATGAAAATACTTATTAGCTTCATACACCTAGACAGGTAGAACAAATGGGACCTAGCGTACATTTCGTCAATCTCAGCGGGTGTTCTGCGTGCCACCTCAGGGAGGATGAACCAGGCGATAGTGACGGCAACGGTGCCAGTACCAGCGAAGCTAAACAGTATCTATCAGCAAATGTCGAATAAAACACCAAGTCTTTTACAAGATACTTACAAGAAACCAGTCTTGACGCCCCATTTGGCCGATCCGTTGATCATCAATGGTGTACAGAAGCTGAAGATGATGGCGATGCAATTAGACACAGCCAGTGACCAACCAGCCGTCTGGGCTCTGAGACGCTGTTGAGGAATCTCAGCAGCATAGGCGTAACCGATGGCCGAGGCACCAGTCGTGGAGAACGTGGCGAGGCAAGCGAAGAAAATCTGCAGGGGCACTATTAGTCAAGTAGAATTGATCCCGTCGAGGTCATACTGACGAGTAGCGAGCTGGTAGCCTTGGCTGTATAGTCGAAGCAGCCAATGATACCCAGGCACAGGACCGACACAACTGTGACAGCGTACGGGTACACGGTGAGAGGACGTCGACCGATGGAATCTGTGAGCGTTGCAGTGGCGATCATCGAGATCAGTTGGACGGACGAGAGGATGAGAGTGACAAGGAACGGGTCCTTGTTTCCTGCGTATTGGACTGCAGGATATTGTTAGAGGTTTCGCTGGAGTTCATGCAGCGAGCACTTACAGAAATATGTCGCATAGGTGTTAAAGACGGCCAAGCCGACAAACTGCTGTGTGATCTTGGGCCAGCCAGAAATGATGAATCGAATCAGGTTACGGCCCTTGAAAACAGCCCAGGGTCCCAGCTCGGAATTCTGCTCAGCTTGTTGTCGTTCGAGGGCGATGGTAGAAGTCATGATTTCCTACTCCGGGATTAGCAACTATCAAAATCATGGAACAATTTTGGCACTCACGATTTGTTGATCAATGTCGTACCCTTCGACATTGGCGAAGCATCGGTTCAGTACTTTTGATGCCTCTTCAACCTTGCCCTTGCTTGCTAACCACCAAGGGGACTCGGGAATGAGAAGGAAGGCCACAAGGATGCAGCCAATCATCGCCCACTATGACCGAGTTAATTGAACGTTTCTTCCCATATCTCCAACAACAAAGAGTCTTGGTGACTCACCTGAGTGTAAATCGGGGTACGGAAATCGAGCGGGTCGTTGGCTTTGAGCTCCTTGAGGGCTACAGAGGCAAAGAGCTGGCCCAGGACAAACCAGCTGTTTAAGAGTTAGTATACCTGATGAGTGGTCCTGAAGAACTATTATGACTTACAAACTGTAGGCGTTGATGAAGAAACCTCGGAGCTGAGTGGGAGAGATCTCGGACAGGTACAGAGGCATGGTGGATTGCAGCATACCAACACCCATGCCCGAAAAGAGCTTTGCCACCAGCCAATGCTGCCAGTGTGTTGCGAACGACTCGGCGAAGATACTCTGTATGGTTAAAGAAATTTGGTCAGTGCTAATCCTAGTAAGACATTGTGGCGTACGTACCGCGGTGAGAACAACCCAAATAATCATCATCGCAACCTTTCGACCGAGACGTTCAGTTACATATTGGAGGAGCTAAAAACATCGTCAACAAACTATCGGACATCTGGAGTATGAGTATCAACGTACGACTTGGCCGATGGTCTGGCCTGCTGACTGGATACCTCCCCAAGCGGAGATGTATTTACCCGCGATGATAGTCGTACCAGAGGTAGAGAATTGTCGAATGAATCCGGGGTTGGAGACGATTCCACCGTTGAGATTGATCTCTGTTGCAAATGATGATTAGCAGAGAATTGAATGTCAAACCAGGCGTAAAACATACGATATCCATCCAGAGATGCGGAGAAGGCTGCAAGCATAGCAATGCAGCCAACTCGCTTGAACCTGCGAACACTTTGCCAGACACTCAGGTCATCAAGCTTGGACCTCATGAGAAGTCCTTCGCCTGTGTCCTCGACGGTCTCGGCTTGAGCCTTTGCTTGCTGCATTTTGATGGTGTTGGTGTTTTTGGTGGCAGTGTAGATCTGGACTTGATGCAACCAAGATCTTGGCTGTGATGAATCTTTATGGAAAATGACTTGGCGATACAATGTCGTATTTTTAATTCTTATTCCTCCACATCGGAACGCGGGGCCCCAGACTTGTCTGTCCCAGGCCTGACTAGCGACCAGGCTAGAAGGGCAAACCCCACTGCGGAGGCGTCATGCTTGGGTTTGACTGGGGGCCGCGGAAACCAGTCCGTTCATATACTACCACCAAACGATCTAGCAGATCCAATCAGACGCGACTGTCAGGGATATCACGGCAACGATATCCGAGAGTTCATACCACGAAGAGCATGGCAGAGTTAATCACCTACACCATCTTCGTCTGAACAATGACCGAGCTGAACATTTTTCGGGTCAAAGATGTAGCGCAGAAACCTTGTTCTGAGCTTGTTGCACTCGGTTGCGTTTGAACCGAGGAAGATCGTCCATGGTTTAAATATCGATAGATGATCATGAGACTGAGAATAAGCTGCGCAGGGTTATATAGCAAGCGGAGAGAAGCCCGAAATTAGAGAAAGTCTGGGGAAAGCTCTGCCTTGTACCATGTTCCCCAGGATCAGGATTGCTCTAGTATACTTTGGTTCATGGTGTAAGTGGCCAGGTTGAGCAAAGGGGGAAGTCAGGTACTCAAGGTGATTTGACTACGACGATCAACGAAACAAGTCTGAAGCCGTAAAGTCTCAAGAATAAAAGGCAGCTAAATGCCACGTAAAATATAGATCTATCAAAAACCATCCTGACAAGCTTCCTTCAATCTCGTACTGTCAAGCATATCTTGAGAATGGCTTCACGTCTTAGCACCGCGTGGCTTATCGCCCAGGCTGCCACTGTTTCAGGCTTATCTTTCAACGTCCCATCTTCGCCGCCGGCCAACTCGAGCGCCCAGCTTGCCGATGCCCCAGTCGGCGTTTCGTGAGTAGACATAGTACTACCAACACATAGTCAATCTGCTGACAGTCCATAGCTTCGAGTTTTTCGCTTTCCCGGGTTACTGGAACAATGTTCCTAGCACCTCCACCTGTCTGCAGAACTTGAAGGATCTTTCGGGAACTTGGCCGTCCATCAGAATTGGAGGAACGACTCAGTACGTTCGATACTGCCACTGCTATTGTGCTGCTGCTAATATGGAGAACAGGGATCGAGCTACCTACGATGCATCCTCTAGCCAGCAGGTCACTTATACAGTGGCCAATGCGGGAGATGCGCCAAGCACGCTTACCTTCGGGCCATCCTTCATGTCACTGGCAGGTACCTACGATGGGAAAGTAACCATAGGCTTCAATCGTCGCCTCAATAACCTTGCAAACACTGTCGCTGCTGCAGCCAAGGCGGTTGATCAAATCGGCAGCCTCCATGCCATTGAACTTGGCAACGAACCTAACTGTACGTTTCATTTCCAGCCCAGCACTTACTCGCCTCTAACTATATATCAGTCTTCAGCAGCAGTGATCCGATCGCCCAAGGCTCCTCCTGGACTGCTTCAGCGGACTACAACAGCGAAGTGTCCTGGCAAGACGCCGTGTGCGGTAATCTCTCCGCTTCTAACCTCATCTCAGCCGGTGTGTTCTTCGGAACTAGCCCGATGAGCATCACTGGTCTGACTGCAGCCGAGGGCCAGGCCAACAGCTATGTTAGACAGTACTGCTCGCACAACTACCCGCAGTCCAAGAGCACTGCGAATCTAGCTAAGTTGATGAGCCACAGCGCTATTGCATCCCAGATCAAGCCTTTTGCTAAGGAAGTCGCGGCTGCGGTGGCCAAGGGCAAGCCTCATGTCTTTGGAGAGACTAACTCTGGTAGGTCATCTTCCAGTTCAAGAAGTTGCCATGACTAACAGTATTACCCAGCTACTCAGGGTGGTGGCGGCATCAGCCCAACTTACGGTGCTGGACTCTGGCTCCTCGACTATGTCATGCAATCCCTGATCATGGGGACAGAGGTATGAAGTCCCGTTCATCTCTTCCAGCTCTGTGACTAACGTATCGCAGACTCTATACTTCCACCACGGCACCATCGGAAATTGTAAGTAATCCAGTGTCCAGAGTGCTTACAAAAGCTAACGGTTAACAGGCCAGTACTGCTGGTGGGGAAGATACTCCATGGGCTCCCCCTATTTCGGAGCCTACTTTGCCACGATGGCTCTCGCCGGCGCCGACAAGATCGCCCCTTTGGATGATCAGACGACCGGATACGCAGCATATGCCATCTACAAAGACGACCAGCCAATCCGTGTTCTTCTTTACAACTCTGATTACTACACCACTGGCTCTCGTCCTTCTCAGACTTTTACCCTGACAGGACTCTCTGGTTCCACTGTCTCGGCCAAGCGGCTCACTGCCGCTGCTTCAACATCCAGAGTCGATGCCGGTCAAAGCCCAACTGTTGCTGGGCAGACGTTTGAGAATGGATCGTGCAAGATTCAGGGTCAGAGCACGGTTGAATCGGCGACTGTCTCGGGAGGAAAGGCGACTTTTACTCTTCAAGCTTCCGAGGCTCTCCTGGTGACACTGTAAACGTAGCATAGTGGACTTTTCAGCTTTCGGAGGTTGGCGGACTGGTGGGCGCCAGCTCTGAGAACTAATTTTTCACATGGGTTTGGATTGAAAGGCTGGTAGCTGTGCTGTGAGAGAATGCTAGTAAATAGTTTAGTCTTAGTCGTACGTAGCAGAAAAACATGGCATCGGTGTAATGATCCACAGTCACTTACGCCGATGCTTGACCTGTCTAGCCTGTTGAATTGGAGCACGCGGTTTCCCCTCACCTGTCAGCTAGTGTCGTGAATGCGGAAATGATCAGCTGGCGCCATTTACTAACTAATGCTAGCAAATGTGCTTGGATTAGCGGCCCCCGCACTAAACGCGTGCTCGCTTTGACATGACCCGAGGTGATACGAGCTTTCAAACGGAAGCAGCGATCTACTAGTAACCTCACGAATATTAATTCCATGTAGTCTTCTTATCTTTCCTTCCTAGCAAGATTACTCACTGCAGTCAAGTAGTTTACAAACAGATCTAATGGCGCAATCACAGGAGCAACAAGTAGCCACCATCTATATCTCTCAAGCTAGACCTCATGAAACTAATCGGCACTGTAGATCATCAACAAGCTCCAATCCAATTGGATCTGGATTCCCGACTGGGTCGACTCCTCCAAACAAAACACTGCCGCACGTATCGTCACATTCAGTCGCAAGTTCACCCTCCCATCGCAACCGACCCGAGCGCTCCTCCATTTCTCGGCCGACACGAGATACAAGCTCGTCATCAATGGTACTCGAGTAGCTGTTGGTCCAGCGCGAGGCAGTCCTCTGATATGGTACTATGACTCGCTCGACATCGCTCCGCATCTCAGACAAGGCGACAATGAGATCTACTTCGTGGTGATTCGTTACTTTGCGGCTTCTCGGGGTGGCATGCCCTTTGAGAGAACCTCATTCCCTGGCTTGACTGTTATTGGCGGTGTTGAAGCGGACGGGGAGTCTGTTAGTCTTGACTCTCGGGATGGCTGGTTCGCTGAAGAGGATAACTCGATCTTGTTCCCAATGGGTAGACCAGATGATGTGTTCCTTCATGTAAGTTCCTGACCTCGTCTTGGAAATGTACACTGACCCTCTTCAGATTAACGAACACATCGTCCCCAGCCCTGCCAGAGAGAAAGTTACGCCAGTACCATATAACCTCAAGACACTCAACGGAGAGCTCCCGCCTTGGCGTCTTCGATCGCGCGTGATCCCCACTCCAGAGCAAACCTCTGTTAGTGTCAACACTATCAGAAAGAACGTCGGAAACTTGAATTCCGATGACTGGGTTGCATACCTCTCAGGACAACGTCCTCTGACCCTAGCAGCCGGGTCTTCACACAAGCTCGAGGTCCAAGCAGATGTACATTCAACGGCATTTCTACGCTGGACGTTCAAAGCGGATCAAAAGAGCCAGATTCGCATGAAGATCACTTACAGTGAGGGCTATGAAAATGA
Source organism: Fusarium sp. NRRL 53293 (assembly GCA_013759125.1). NCBI lineage: Eukaryota > Fungi > Ascomycota > Sordariomycetes > Hypocreales > Nectriaceae > Fusarium > Fusarium sp. NRRL 53293. The sequence goes on from JABSTN010000261.1 coordinate 30,335, forward strand.
ACCGCACTCTTATCCGTTCTTCAGGTCAAAGTCTGACAGGCTGGATGCGACCAATGGCCACATTATAGGTCCTTACGATGACATAACGCTTGACCTACCAGCTTCACAGACTGTTGTGTACGAACCGTTTTGGTTTAGGACGTTTCGCGTTATGCGATGGGAGATCACAGCTGGGGCTGAGTCTGTCGAGCTGTGCTCTTTTGATGCCACGCAGGTCAATTATCCTCTTGCAGTCAAAGCAAGTTGGGATGAGCCAGGAGACAAGGACGCTAAACAGATATGGGATGTCTCTATAAGGACTATGAGAAATTGCATGTTTGACGGATACTCGGACTGCCCTTTCTATGAACAACTTCAGTTAGTACTGCCTCCGTGGCCCATTGTCCTGACTAACCAATCTCTAGGTACTCCGGTGATTCTCGCTCCGTCGGTCTATTTCACTATCTCCTTTCAGGTGACGACAGATTGATGAGGCAGACAATCACCAACTTCGCCGCATCCGTGACGCCCGAGGGCTTAACTCAATCTCGCTTCCCCTCCCACGTACCGCAGATCATCGCTGGTTTCTCCCTATACTGGGTCCTTCAGATCTGTGACCACCACCTCTACTTCGGCGACACAGCATATACACGGTCATTCCTCCCTCGAATCGACGGTATCTTTGAGTTTTTCGAGTCTCACATCGATGAGTTGGGCCTCGTTGGCGGATTTCCAGAGGATGTCTGGCAGTATGTCGACTGGGTTACTTCGTGGGGCGCAACCGATACACATCCTGACAAGGGAGTCCCAACATCAGGGCGGGAATCGAATCGACATACTTACTTTAGTATGCTTTATGCGTATGTCCTGAAGCAGGCTGCTTGTCTGGTTCGAGATGTCGGTCGACCTGGATACGCGGACGAGTACGAATCCCGCGCGGCTTCTGTAGTCGGTGCGATTCGCACCCACTGCTTTGACGGAAAGTTCTTCACGGATTCCACGGCTAATGTTGCGGGTGAGGGGGCCTACTCCCAGCATTGCCAAGTCTTCGCTGTCCTCAGTGGCGCTGCAAGTCCCGAGGACCGACCGCGTCTCCTTAAGGAGTCATTCTCTAATCCAGACTTTTCCAAATGCTCCTACGTCATGATGTTCTATGCTCTCCGAGCGTTCTCTCTCGCTGGAGACGAAGTCTACGAGTCAGCATGGGGAAGTGTTTGGGATCCTTGGCGAAAAATGTTGGCTAATAACCTCACAACCTGGGAAGAGGACGACGTTCGGCAGCGCTCGGATTGCCACGCTTGGGGCAGTGTTCCTATCTACGAGTACTGTACCGAACTGGCTGGTCTGCATATCATAGCTCCAGGGTCAAGTAAGATCCTATTTTCGCCAAGGCTGAACTTGACCCGAGAGTTAAAGGCCAAGGTAGCTCTTGGCTCGAGCAATACTGCTACAGTGTCTTGGAGTGTTCAGGGTGATGGAAAGAAGAAGGTTGAATTACGGCTTGAGTCGCCAGTTTGGGTTGTAAGCAAGTTGCCTGACGGGGAGGAAAAGGACTGTGGTGTGATTGACCATCTTACATTGACTTTCTAGGCTGGAGAAGGGTTGCAGATGGCCACTTGGGGAAATGTCTATCTTAGAGGAATCTCAACTCGTTTGATATACCCTGATTCGGCAAACTAAACATGCAGTCTCAAATGTCTCATTCCATTTCGCCTCTCAACGTTAGTGACCAGCTCTTAATCATCATACACAAGCTGCAGCGGTCCCTCGCGACGATCCGGCCTCGTAACATTATCCACCCATCGACTATCAGCAGTGTAATACACCTGCTTCGAGTCTCCCCACTTCTTAGGCCGCATATCCTGCACCATCACCTCACGATCGCCACTCTCAATCTTCACAGGCTTTTCAAAATTCTTCTTCGGCTTCAGTCCGGATCCAATACGCAAATCTGTCCAACCCATGGTGATACGTCCAAGCTTGTAGTGCTCCTCCCAAACGAATTTGTCACAGCTACTAGCGTTTTCCAGAAATCCCCCCAGGAGCTTTTTAGCTAAGTTCAAGTGGGCGTTTTCTCGATCTTCGTAATAGCTCTTGAAGTTGGGGCAAAGCAGATTTGTTAAGTTCTTGGCGCGTGATAGAGCGCGGGCCATTGCATCCTCCTCTGTGTCAGTTTTAACCTTCCTGGAAAGACAGGGATAACAACTTACAAGGTTATCTTCTTGGGGCGCAACCTCAAAGACCTGTAGCGAAGGTAGGTTCTTGGTCAAGATGTTCACATTCTCTGCTGAGGCGAATGGGATGTCCCATGGCTCACTACCCGAATGCCGATAATGAAAGCGCAGTGTTTCGAGCCCTGTATGCTTCACAACCGACTGCAACAATCGCCTCGAAAGTCCCGGATTTGACTGCACGTTGGTGTTATACATGTTGTAGTCATGCATTTCCAAGCTGGTCAACGAGTCAAACGATAAGATGAATCGATACATCCCCTCGAGATGGACCTCGGTTTCAGCATAGTTCGACTGGTGGCCAGGTCCTTTCATATCCAAACACAGCTTTCGCAGGTGGATATCACGCTTGTCAGCTTTACTGAACAGATCCTCGAGATGTTTAAAGAACGTGAGCTGTCCTTCTTCAAGGCCCATGAGATTAAGCTCCCTCAGCTTAAGAAAGTCAAAAGCTCTTGTGATGTTCGGCATCATGTTTTCACAAAAGTCACCACTGAAGCTTATCCCGTGTAAAGTCAGTGATTTGAGCGCCGTAAAATCATACCCTTGTTCCAAAGCATCAGGGTTGCGAGCTTTGAGTTTGCCTTCCCAATCGCCAAGAAAATCAGAGTAATACTTAGATGTTCGAATCTCAAGACTCTGGAGGGTTGATAGGGAGTTGAGTAGCATGCTCTGTAAGGGTCTTTCGTTGGCCACCACAATTGATCCATAACCCCGGTCTTCGATGCAGATGTGCTCGAGATTACTGAGTTTGGTGAGTGAAATCATAGCTTCAGACTTTATGCTATGTTCGTAAGGGCCGAGTCGTATAGATTTAAGGTTTTCCATTTTAGAAAGGCCCTCCGCCATCGATCTTCAATACCTTTAGTATAAAACCGCCCGCCAAGCAGGGATTTACTTACTTGGTTAGGTCCTTAGCATCAAAAACTTCCAAGTTATGGAGGTTTTTCAAAACCTCTTCGAAATACCTCAGCAAAAACGGCTTGTGCCTCTTGCCGGGGTCAATCTTTCCAATGATCATCTGCCGGACATTGCTGGCACAAGAAGGCACTGCATTTGGATCAAGGAGAGCTGAGAACTTGTCTTGTTGACCTTTGTACTGGCCCTCTCTCTTGAGCTGTTTCTTCTGAGCTATACTTAGATGAGGTTCGATTCGACGGATGACGTGCGGAATGTGAGCCCAGAAGTAGGTTGAGACGGAGATGCGTTTATGGATGATGGCCATTACGACAGCATAATATCGCTTGGAGGTACAGGCCATCTTGATCATGCTTTTTGGGTCATTGACCTGAGCTTGTCAGTGCTTGCGACTGTGCGCTTGAATTGGAATTGGTGCAGACTGACGCTTTCGAGGATTTGTTGGAGTATCTCGGCTGGCAAGACTGACAAGACATCGTCCGGAACTGGGACCGTGTCGTTTAGAGTCTCAGTCTCGGCTGTGGCTTTGGCCTTCGACTTTGGCTTGCTAACAGCTGATTTTATTGTTTTTGCCTTCTTCACCGGCACTTTCTTCCCTTTCGTTGTCGTCTCATCTTTCTTGTCTTGGTCCGGGGCTTTGCGCTTCCTCTTCTGTGCGGCAATAGGCTCAGGTGCAGGTTCAGCTGGTTTAGCAGTGACGCTAAGGTCAATGTTACGAATCCTGGCACTCCTTCTCGTTGACATTTTGACTGAGATTGCACAGCGATAGGATGATCTGAAAAAAATTGAAGAGATTTAAGACGAGAATTCGCGTGATTATGAAGGACGCGATAGATTTAGGGGAGATTGGATGACTAGAAGCTATGGTCGTGATTGATTGGTGGTTCGCTGGTCTAAGCCACTGTAGCCTAGAGTTAGTCTTCAGGTGAGGCGCTTGGCTCGATTTGGAAACCGCCGGGCTGATAATACTTCGATAAGGCCACTAACTCGGGAATTCTCTCATGGAAGCATTAATCGCAGATCGATGGGGAATAATTTCTATTACTGTCTCCCAGCTATTCATTGCATTAGCTTCTATTATAGTCGCACCTTAGGATACATTTGAAAGTAGTCTGTGGCGCTGCCAATAGCTTTTCCATCAACAGTCACATAATGCTAGTATGAGCGATCTATGCGCCCCATGATAGGTCACCATTCCGCCCGCGGAATCTGTAGACACTTTGCATCACACTCAGAAATAATAGGTGTTATATACTCTGTAGTCAGATTACAAGTAACATCAATGCCCTCCTTATTAAATTATAACGTAGTTCTTACATCTAGAAGTCTTGATTAGTAGTCCACCGAAAGCATAAAGAAAATGCAAACCGGGGGTGTCGGACCTGTGCAAAAACGTTTGTCGCACATGAATGATCCAATCTCCATATCACCTCACTGGCGAGTACCTAGCCATGATCATGTCAAAAGAAAATTACATTTATTACTATAAGTTATTAAGGTAAATAGAGTATGAGACAATGACTTTCTTTACATTAAGCCATTTTTGTTTATTGTTAAAAGAGTTATGTTATGAAAAAAACCGAGAACTGCAGGGTAGTCCAACTGAAATGTGGGTGAATCTGGTTTTGCCATCGGAATCTTATCCCCGCTCGGACCTCACGTCTAAGACAAATCCCTGCCAAGCCAGTAGCACGCGCCTAGGCGACGCCTTGAATGATCCCTTGCACAAACAAATACCACTCTAGAGTCCCCAGAGAGCAATCCCTATCGCACCCTGAGACCCCAGGTGAGACATAACCACCAACAGCCTGTGATATCTGATTCTAAATAACTAAGAAAGCGCCACCAATTGTGCCAGCAATGAATTGGAATTTCGCCCCCTTTTCGCTGCCCTTCCCTTGAATGCAAGGCATGTACGTGTTATTTCCCGCCAAAATGTTCATAAAACATAAGGCTGGAGCCACCGCGCTTCTCTTTTCTAAATGCTCAATTGAGTTTCAACTTTTGCTATGAGTAATAAGTTGGAAATCCCGGGAGCTGAAAAGCTCCCAACGCTGCCTGCGATACCGACACTGTCAACACTCTTAGCACTCCCAATTGTCGCCCAGGTTCTTAATCACCCCAGCCTGCGGAACCTCCCAGACGTCTCCAATGTCCGAAAAATTCCAAGAGCTCATATCGCCGCCGTCGCGTTCATTATTTCCGCTTTATCACTCATTATTCTGAGTCCCTGGAGCTGGGAAACGGACAGCTCGAGTTGGTCGCATCACCGTCACAAATATCGTGACGAGGACCGCAAATTCGCCCTCGTCGTACCCGCTACGTCTCCAAGCCCCGATCTCTGCAAAACGGTCGTCACCGCCCTTGCGCTTGGCTACCCCAGTCCCGTTATCATCAACTGGGGAATTGATCACCGACTCATTTCTCACTGGAACGGTGGCCACAACTTGCCCAAGATTCCTGGCATTGTCGACTATCTCGATGCAGTTCTGCACCCGGATGCGCATCCGTCTGAGAGATTGAGTGAAGATGATATCATACTCATGGTTGACGGCCACGACGTCTGGTTCCAATTACCCGCACAGATCATGCTCGAGCGATATCACAGGATCAACAAGGAGGCTAATGAGCGGTTGCGCAAGCAGTGGAATAAGAAGGGGAAAATGCCAATGCAGCAGACTATCCTCGTGGCAACTGGCAAGAAGTGCTATTCTGGTCTGGCGGACAAGGGCATCAACATCCAATGTGAGAAGTGGCCTGAAAGCCCAGAGCGAAAGGATCTCTACGGTCCTGATACCGAGAAAGATGGGGAGCATTGGCAGACGAATAGGCCGCGATGGATCAATGGTGGTGTCTACATCGGACCCGCTGGCGACATGCGCCGCCTATTTCGTAGATCGCTCTTTACCATGGAGGCTGGTATTGGAGAGGGAATCAAGATGCACAGTGAGCAAGCCCTTACAGGTGAAGTCGTTGTTGAGCAAGAGATCTTTCGGAAATTCCAGAGAGAAAAGGGAAGGCCTAGACGTGGCATGAGAGACATGCTGGACAAGAAACTGGAGTATGGTATTGGTCTTGACTACGGTCAACAGATATCGATGCAGACCCAGTGGACGCAGGATGACGAGGGTCGAGATCACGGTGCTTTCGTCACGCTGGGTGATCAGAAACTCATCGATGAATACTCCGCTGACTTGGGTATCTCACCCACGCGATTGAAAGGTCTACCGGAGGATATCAAGAATGCAGAGAACCCACTGGAGCTCATCCAGCCAGACGCAGACTGGAACAACATGTCCCTCTACGCCGACTTCTTCCTCGAGACCGTCCCCGTTATTCTTCACCATAACGGCATGCACGGGCTGAAGAGGCGGCGGTCTACATGGTGGGACAAACCATGGTACTACCATCACCTTCGAGAACTACTGAAGATCCAGATCCAGAAGAAGGGTGAGCCTGAAGATCCTCTCGCGACGGTCAAGACAGATAGTGGAAGGGTTCGGTACTGGGGTGTTTCGGCCGAGTATGAGAGTAGGTACCCAAGACAGATGGTTGATAACGCGTTTGGGAGGTTGGATAAGCTGAAGCTTGGGGAGATCTGTAGACATACGAAGAAGGCGCCCAAGGGGCCGAACCAGGAGTGGTGGGAGGAGGTTTTCCGTGATACTGGGGGGGCGTGGGGACACTGAGGACATTGACGATGTGTATCGACCTTTGGGCTGTCGTTTTGAAGCTTCCTTGACTCTCATATACGCAGTCGAGGGGCTGTGAATATGGGTTGGGATGACTAGGATTGGAGCTAACTGTCTTGATTAGGAATCTGTTTACGTTTGCTTATGTTTTCCAATTGATATATGAATTTAGTCTTTGAGGCAGTAGATACCTGTTATTTGTTTTTCCCTTGGCATATTAGCGTGGGTGTTTGTCATCGGTTCGATATGAGGTCGGCGTTGGCTGAGCTGAGATATTGCTAAGTGCTTGATGCTGTTTTAAGCTCTAAGTCACAAGCCTCAAATGTAGAGCTGAGTTGTAACGTCGAAGCACGACTATCCCAAATGGTTGACGCCGAGATGAGAGACCGACAAGAAGCTATCGGCTCTGCTCAGAACATTTCAAGATCCATGTCAACCTCAGTTTCGGCATCGTACGCCGCCATGATTTGCTTCACGATCCCATTCCAAGGTTCACGAGACCGAGACCCGAATAATGCCTTTCTGTACTCCCACCACTCAGGTCAGAAGCCGGCCATTTCCCAGTCTACGATTCCAGTAATAGAACCAGTCGTAGGATCCAACAGGATATTCTCTCCTGAGATGTCGGCGTGTGCAAAATGGATGTCATGATCATCGCGGAGCTGGTTGCGATATTTCGCGACCCATTCGGGCCGTGGGCAATTTCTGACGGGCGCAACAAGGAAATCGTTGAATTCGGCGATGGACGAAAAAGGGCCGCATGTAGACATATTATTCAGTCGATGGTCGTAAGCTGGACCTCCAGAACAAGATCCAATCCACCCGGAACCAGTTGGACGAATGTGATGTAGCTGGGCAAGATATTCTTTGAGCTCGGTGATTGCTCGTTCCTTTGCTATGGTCGTCATATATGACCATGATTTATCTAGCTGCTGTCTAGTGAGTCGCTCCATTATAATCCCGCTTGGCTCTTTGTCGCCCGAGCCAAAATGCGTTTCCAAAACGGCTGGCACAGGAATCGAGGTGTGACTTTGTACAAATTTCATAGCCTCAGCTTCTCTGCGAATGCGATAGGCGTGACCATCTTTTCGAAAAGGCTCTACAAGCTGCTCAGGACTTTTCGAGGCATTCCAAACCGCAGCGGCAGATGCGTTAGCCATTTTGTGATTGAAATGATGTATATGCAGTTCAACAATTTGACAAAGCGAGAGAAACACAGCCATGATAATAAATACATTTTCGGGCCGATATTCTTTCCGTATTGCAGCCAGGTCCAGATCTGGCAAATAGGACCAACATAGCGAATGATAAAAAGAGAGAAAGAAAAAAATAAATTTAACTTCAGTAATAGAATTCATTTTATCCTTTATATAATAAGGTAACAAACACCATTATGCCATGACGGACTTAACGGCATCGTCTCGTCTCAAATGTGCTGCCTGGACCACCTCGCTATCATCATCCACAAAAGCCTTGTCACCAAACGCTAATGCAATTTCCTCAAGCGTATGACCTGCAGTCTCAACATAGTAGAAGTATGTAAGTCCAACATGAACTAGACAAAAGCCCGCAATGATGACATAGTAGTATCCTCCAATGCCCCTGAATGCATCTGGCGCCGACATACCAATGGCAAAGTTAAATAGCCAGTTCGAACATGTAGCAAGCGCCATGCCCTTGCTTCGAGCGCGAAGGGGGAAGACCTCGGCAGGTAACAGCCAGGGAATTGTACCCCAGGTGAAGCCGTAGATGGCGTTGTAAATGACAACGAAAGCATATATGCCGTGGGCCCGGGTGTTGATGTCGAGGGCATGGGCCTCGGTAAACGCACAAACGATGCAGAGGGCTATAGCCATGAGAATACCTGTGACCGTCAATTGTTAGCCTTGCTCAAATCACATGAGGGTCAGCTACTCACCGCCGAGAATCAGGAGCGGACGTCGTCCCCATCTATCAGCCAACCACCAAGTCAGAATAGTGGCGGCTACATAGGGGATGGAATTAGCAGCCGTGTATAGTAAAGACTTTTCCTGGCTCATGCCCGCCTTAGCAAGGGTAGTGGGAAGGTAAAACGAAATGACATTAATGCCATTGAGCTGAGCAAACATCTGTGCCGTAATACCAACAATGGTACGTTTTCGATAGCGGGTAAACATCTCCAGCCAGGTTGACTTCTCCAAGGTGGCTTCGTATCGCACTGCCTCTTTGATCTCCAACATTGCCTGTTGAACATGCTCAGCCTGCGTATTGCCGTCCGGTGTGTGCAGATCCGCGACGGTCTGGAGACATTCTTTTGCAAAGCCGTTGCGCGCCAGCCAGCGGGGAGTTTCGGGAAGAATAAAGGACATAGAGAAGAGGATAAAAGCAAGGCCCATCTGGATAAAGTAAGGGCCTTGCCACGACTCGCTTTTGGGAATGAGAAAGTAAAAGCCAAAGTCAACCCAGGTCGAAAGTGCGTAGCCACCAATAAGGAATGTGTATTCAACACCAACCATCAAGCCGCGGCGATGCGGTGCGGCAATCTCAGTCTGAATGACAGGAACCGTCATAGAGAGGAAGCCAACGCCCAGGCCCTGCAGAGTACGACCAGCTACGAATGTCTTGAAGCCAGGGGCAAAAGCCTGGATGAAGGCAGTAGCAAAGTAGATGAAGCCGCCGATTCGAACACATCTCTTTCTCCCTATCATGTCTCCAAGGCTACCGGCAACAAGGGAACCCAGAGCCGCTGAGACCTGAAGACATGCCACGAGAATACCCGTGATAGAAGGGTCAATATTGTCGCTCGTTCCGTCCGCACCGCCATAATCGGCGAAGAATCGCGAGAGGAAAATTGGGTTAACTAGGAGGCCGGCCACGATACCTATATTTGGTGTCAGGATAAATGAAACAACACTCTCGGTAACAGAGTCGAAACTTACCCTGATCATAGCCAAACAAGGCATCTCCAAGACTTCCGAAAGCGCAAGTCATCCAGAGAAGAGCTTTTCCTCTAAAGGGATAACGAGCGTGTACGCTCTTTGGCTTGAGTTTAGCCTCAAGCCATGAGACTTCTGAGACGGGGAGGTCTTCGTCATTGGCGTGAGTCGGAGCATTCTCCATAAGAGTCGGCGACGACGGCTTCTCCATTATATCAAGTTCAATAGTTGAAGAAGTTGAGGACGATTGTATAGATGACTGAATAAGGTACTGGTGATCGAGTGCTTTTAGGTAAGAATTAAAGGTCTGGGGCCCCAGATTTTATATCTACAGTTCTCCAAAGTCCCCGCATCTAAATCAACGGCCGGTCCCCACGGTTGGGGAATTCCGGGGCAAATTATCAGGGATAGATTCTCCAGCATCTGCAGGATTTGTGTTACGTGGAAACTCTATTAACTACACCAATCAATACGACGTCGCCGACAATGCCCGATACTTTGGCACACATTCCTGAGCTAAACGATGGAGAGGAGTTGGGCCAACCCCGTTAGACTAGCCAAGGTTGGTGTTCGAGACTGATGAATTGTTATAGACAATGTTATATTAACGGTTAACCTAAACCATGCGTCTGTGTAGCTTGTTAGATATAATAAACTAGTACGCAATGGCCTATTCAGTATTGGAAATAGGTAATTAAACTTGGTTCAAACTGCTCCAACTAAATAATAGAACCTAGCCAAGTTAAGAGAAGGTATTTAGAGACAGACACAGCTAACCGTTACATTATAATGCAATGTAATGTAACGCTAGGCAATAATACGCGGCAATATTATAATTACAAATCCTTATTATAATAGTACAGTATAGATATATCCTGTATTATGCATTATGCAATACATTGACGAACCGAGTTACGTCCTTGGTTAAGGTTTTCAATAAAGTAAGATCTAAGCGGTAACCATTGGGTATTAGATGTGAGCGTCTCCTTCCTTCTGTGGTTAGGTGTGAACTACCAATTGGCAGAAGCCACATCCGCCGGAACACATCAGCTGAAAATCACATCCGTCGGAACCGTAACATCCTTGCTTCTCCGGCAAGCCTCTAGTAAACATATCAATGCTTGAAAATGTGTTGGTGCGATTATCGCCGCCCATATTCTATTATACTGATCTGCATCAAATCGAGATAATAGCCGGGATGGCAACTGCCAGCAATAGCAACCACTCTGCAGTGTGCATCAGGGTCCGGATCTTAGCAAAGGAAACACGGCAGAACATGGACGCATCATATTATCAATTCACTATAGACTTTTCTCTTGATATGCTTAACCAGCCCATGTAGAGTCCCAAAGCCAGAACAGACCATTTGCCCCATAGTCTACCGCATCTCCGTCATTATTCTCTAGAGCTTCAGGAGGTACTTGAAAGCCACTGGGCGGCAACCACATATTATGTTGTGGAGGAGGTACTGACTCGTGCTGAGAAGCTGTGTTCCTTGGAGCTGAGAAGAAGTTATCTTGGATGGAATCGTCACAGAAAGGTGGGATAACTAGTGATGGGGTTAGTTGTTTGTCGGGAATCATTATGGGTAATAGAATCTAACTCACTTTGTTGAACCGATGCCAAGCTCTGGTTCAATCGCTGTGTAATGCTCAGATCCGATCTGACTGCTCTATTGGACCGTTTATCTGCATTGAGGGCCGCTTCCAAGGGGAGGCGAAGAGAGTGCTCCATTGGTATGGGGCTGCGATCCGTATCAGGAGTAAGTCGATACCTTGTTTGCGTATTGTTGATAAGCCCTGGTTTGGATGCCGCCGAACCAAGCATAGCCTCTCCTTCACGCCGAACAAGCAGGAATATAAGGTTCTTGAGGACAGCGCTGCTTTGGCTAGCCAGAGCTGACTGCTGTCCCAGCAGTTCCTGCAGCTGAAATACTCGCGTGATGGTTCGCTTGACTGCTTGAGCCAGGTCTGAAAGCGGCTCGGAGAGGGCCACTAGAGTCAGCACGATGGCCGCATGAAATAAGTTCATGGCCATAAACGCTATCAGGTGGCTATCGGTGGCTAGATGGGTGAGACGCGGTAATTCAGTTATGCGAGCAGTCCGCACTGCTGCACTCCACCATTGTTCGGAGCTGGCATTTGCTTCAAAGTTAGGTGACTGACCACTCTGGGACGGCGATGCGCTGCAGTGTGAAGGCACATGCTGCTGCATAGGCTGGCCCGAGGACGAGCCATCAAAACCAGGCAAACTACCTGGGGTCTGGGTCGATAGATTCTCAATCTGACGAGCTAGAAATGGACGATGCAGCACAATCAATACATTGTCAAATGTCAACTGTAGCGATAGAGACTGTAACTGATGCGCCCGGACGTCCCATTGGGTATTGTTTGGGGCATAGTCACGATTCAAGTCCAGGGACAAGAAGGATGGCAAGTCTCGTCGCCAAATTAATAGTTTTTGCGTGACATCCCTGACCAGTTATCGATACTCGGCGTCGAAATGCTGACCGACTGACTGCGCTGACAGGGAGCCGAATATCGTCTTCAAGGCGGGGGAGGCCAGGATATAGAGCGTGGTCAGTTGGGTCTGGTACGGTGAATATTGGACACTAGGCAATCCTTGTTCAATCGAGTCGGGCTTGAAAAAGGGAGACTCAAGAAACTCGCAGGGCATGCACACGTTGCAGTCTTCGTCATTGATACTCAACGGCCGGCCGAAGGAGATGGAAGCAAACCTAATACATTAACATCATCAGTATTGCCGCTCAAAGGAGGAGATTGATAGACTGGTATCATACATACCTATCCCAGGTATAGATGGTCCACCATATTCTTTTTCGCTCTTCAACATTATCGAAGCATTCGCTGGATAGATTGCGATGCAAACCCATAGCATGCGATATCTTGATCGTCGCACCCAACAGGGCAAATGACAAGTTGGGCCGGCCATGATAGACATGATGCGATCCCAGTAGTATGAGGGTCTGAATAGCGGCAATGGAATGCTGGTCCATGATGTGTATCAGGCGAGACTCAACAATCTTCAGCAGGTCGTCGCTCCAAAGCCGCCATTCTGCGCCTCTGTCTTCCCCATCGCATCTTTTTGACCGATACCACGCTGCCATGCATAGCATAATCGAGAGCAACGTTAAGAATGGTGTTTCGGTGGGATATGCGTAGCCATCCTTGATAACAACTAGGCGTTTGCGGAATTTTGGCTCGTATATTACCAGAGAAAACCAGTGTACAGATTCGAAATAATCTTCTAATAGTAAATCAATGTCACTTTGTTTCGGAAATCGGCCACCTAGAATAGTGGAAATCGGCAAACGCTTTTCGCTGGACCTGCCAGGAGGAGTCCTGGTACCAAATGCCCCGTCGGGAATAGCAGAGCATTGTTGCTGATCGATGGTCTGGCTTCCTAGTCTGTAGATCTGGCACGTCTTGTAAATTAAGGTCAATCAGTAATAAGGGCGAAGCACATACTTTTCGAGCAAAGCCCATGGCCGATTCGGATTCTCCATAATCCAGGGGTTCGCACGGACTCGCTGGTTCTGCTGGTTCCGAGATATTACCGCCTGCTAAACCTTCAGAGGAAGTGTTTTCACGGCTAAGCAAAGGCTGTTGGTGAACAGGCGGCACCGCGACGGGCAGGGCCTCACGGCTGCTGCTACGGTTTGCTCGTTGAGTCCGCCTTCGATTTATTCTTGTCAGTCGAACCACAAAAAGCTACTACATCTATCTACTTACTGCCGGAGCCTCGCTAGTCGACGGTGAACATTGGGTTTGGCTTTGCCCTTGGATGCTTGATCTAATGTTTCTGGCTCACACTCAACGTTAGACCTCTGGCATAGAGAGCAAGGCCGGAATGAATCACACTATGGCACACTGTCAGCTAGATGACTTGCTGGCACCGGACAGGGTAAAAAGCGATACATACTCTACTTTTGTTCCGGCGGCATCGGCGACATGCCTTGGACACTCTTGTAGGAAGCTGCCGGTTTGCGACCGGTACCGGGGAACCACTCTCCAACGGGGGCTGTTCTGTAGGGTCTGACATAATGATAGCGAAAATTAAGCTGCAGGAGGTATTGTCCTGGAGCGACTATAGCAATTATCAGATGCTGGGAGGAGGTGCACATCCGATTCGGACCCGGTCTTGTCAAGAGATTATTATGGAGCTAGTTAGATGTATGGTTCAGAATGATTAACACTGGCAAGTTTTTTAGGAGCTTAGCTTTCGACGGAAGTATAAATTCGCAAATGGCTGCCTGGTCTAGTCAAGCCGGATCAGCAGCCTGCATGTGCCGAAGTTGTGGGGGCCTACAAAGCCGACGGAGTACTTATTGGAGCAAACTAGGCCAGACTGGTGATAAGAATGGGATCTCTAGCGTCTGTAACCCCGCATCAGTTGACGGCAGTAGAAAGCCAACTTGGATACATTAAGCTTAGCGTTTTCAGATTTGACAATTTTCACAGCTCCGCCGGGTTTGTGAGAGTACGAATACGGTTCCGATGTGAGAATGCGGAGCAGAGTAGCTTTCAAGCTGACTTGATAAGTCTCAGGTTGACAGCACATTTGGTTTGGTGCAGGACTTCTGTAGTGTAAAGACTTATTAATATTTTGAGCTTACACTTTTACCCTGAATATCTTTTTCATCTCCGAAATATCCTTGCTCCTATGTGTACCAAGACCCCGAAAGCACAACCAAATCAGATTGGCTTCTGCAAATAATCAGCACCATGCCCAGCGAGGTAGCAATCAGTTCTAACGGTCAGCCAAAACCAAAAAGTGTAAGTTATTCCATTGCTAAATATTAATTTATTAAAGCAAGTCCCACTGACTAACATATTACCTTCAAAGAACCTCTCCTTTTTTCTCAATAAACCCCACGATGTCGAGTTCGCCCAATCGCCGATACCGCAGCTTCCAACACCTAACCATGTCCTCGTGGCCATAAATTACACAGGAATTTGTGGCTCGGATGTACATTACTGGGATCACGGGCGAATTGGTCAGTTTATTGTGCAAGAGCCTATGATCCTGGGCCATGAGTCGTCTGGGACGGTGGTTGAGGTTGGCGATAACGTTACAAGCCTGAAGCCAGGCGATAGAGTTGCGATTGAGCCTGGGTATCCTTGTCGATATTGTCGCAACTGTTTGGCAGGACGATATAACCTCTGCTACAGCATGGTCTTTGCAGCTACGCCCCCAGACCATGGTACCCTGACGGGCTTCTGGGTTGCACCGTTTGACTTCTGCTACAAACTGCCCCAGACTGTGTCTCTACACGAAGGAGCCTTGATTGAGCCCCTGGCGGTTTCCGTCCATATCATCAAGCAATCCCAACTAACACCTGGAAACAGCATTGTGATTATGGGAACCGGGCCAATCGGCCTGCTCTGCGGGGCGGTTGCTAAGGCATTTGGTGCCAGCAAGATCATTGGCGTCGATATTGTGCAATCCAAGCTCAACTTTGCAAAGGAGCTGGGCTTCACACACACATACCTATCGCAAAGGATTCCCGCCTCCGACAACGCTGCGGCGATACTTGCCAACAGCGATCTTGAACAAGGTGCCGATGTTGTTATCGATGCAAGTGGAGCAGAACCCTCTATTCAAACGAGCCTACATGTTGTCAAGGCTGGAGGCGTATATGTTCAGGGTGGTATGGGTAAGGCAGATATTACTTTTCCTATCATGGCAATGTGCCAAAAGGAGGTGACAGTAAAGGGCAGCTTCCGGTACGGGCCCGGGGACTACGAATTGGCTATTGAGCTTGTCTCGAGCGGTCGAGTTCCGGTGAGAAAACTTATTAGTGATGTGGTGGATTTCGGTCAGGCGGAAGAAGTTGTAGCCTCTTGTCTGTCGTGAACCGTTGGATTAAAGGACTAAAATGTCTCACGCTCCAGGTATATGCCGTCGCTGCGCTACTCATACCAAGCACTCAATCCTTAGCGGGTGTAAGTCACGCTTCCCTTCAAGGAGTTCCGTTAAGCAGCGGTTAATTTGCTTCCCTATAGCAACTCTACATCTCTGCTCAGCTATATGCCGATGTACTGTCAAAGGACAACATTGAATCTATTCAAGCTCTACTGTGCTACGCTATGTACTCTCTTCGCTCCCTTGAAGGTCCATCCCTATGGTAGGAATCCCCAAGTACTCCGGCTGTGACATTGCTGAATCTCGCATTAGGAAGATTTCTGGGCTGGCACTACGGCAGTGCATCGAATTGGGGTATCATCGCGGTGCTAAGCAGTTTGCACCAGTCGCGAATGTACTCCAACAAGAGATGCGAAAGAGGGTCTTCTGGGTCGCTCAAGGGATCGACTGTACCGTTGCGGTTCGGCTGGGGCGACCTTTAGGTATTCTACCTCAAGAAATTGATGCTGAGGTATGAACTGCCTAGCCACCAATAAGTCATTGTCTCTTCATACTGATACTATATCTGTAGTTCCCATTAGATCTGGATGACTCTGTTATCACCGAGGCCGGCATCGTAGAGTTGCCAAGAGAATATTCGAGCCAGCCACCAAAAGGGATGTCTACTGCAATTCACGTCTTTAAGCTACGTTACATCTGGGCTCGTATACATACATCACTGCTTTCAGATACCGTACGACTAAGCATTGAAGATCACACATACCATGCTCGAATCGAACAACTACGGGTAGACTTGGACACGTGGTTGGCAAATGCTCCAGAAGCACGTCCCCACGTAAATGACGACTTGTCTATCTTCGCTAAAAGAGCTTGGTATGAAACAAACTACAGCCACACAATACTTCTCCTCTACAGAAGTCAGCTTAGAGAGTATAAAGAGTCGCTTAGCAAGGTCTTTGAAGACTGCATCGAAGCGTCGAGAAGCATATGTCAAACGTATCGTCGATTATACATAGGGACCTCTACGAGGTACACATGGGGGACCCTGCACTGTCTGTTCTTAGCCGGGCTGACCTATCTACACTGCTTATGGACATCACCGGCAGCATGGGAGTCGATCCGACCAGAAGATGTCAGCAAGACATGTACAGATTGCACAATGGTGTTGGTAGCGATTGCCGAGGGCTGGCAAGCTGCTGCCCCATATCGTGATACTTTCGAGGCTCTGGCGAGTCGTGTCATCGCAATGGTGTTCAAAAAGAACCGCAATGAACCGACATCGTTCCCTCCTCCAAGTGAAGCTGAAACTGAGGATCAGAACCAGGGTACATGGGGGCACTGGATGAATGATATGGCAAATGCTGGAGTTCTAGAAGGAGTTGATGGGCTTTTGGAAGGCTTCATTGGAGATTTTACAACGCAGATCAGTCCGTAATGAGAAAAATAACTTGACTTTGATGCTAGTCTTGTTTTATGGAAACAGAAGTTTCTGGCGACAATGGGGACATCATTGCAGTTAGTTGACTGATATCAACGATCTTTGGCTGTGGAGCCTAGAAGCTGCCAATTTATTCTATCGGCATAGGCCATTCGGAACACCCTATTCATGTCTGTGAGAGCGAAGAACATTTGCTGCTGTTGTTGGTGACACTCCTGACCCGCCGTCGTATTCTTCCGAGCGATCATCTTACAAATCCGAACTGAGTCGAAAGCATGGTCCTAGCAGACTTCGGCACCGGCCGGAAAATATCCCGCTGTGTCTTATGGCACAGCGGCACATTCAATGTATGCTAACATAGCGATCGTGTGACCAAACTTGTCTACTTTGTGGATTTGCCATTTCTGCCGCCGAGATATGCCATTTTCTGGAAACGTGACTTAAACATGTACAATCGGAAGTAATATGATTGGTATTAAAAGTTTAGAGAGATTTATGAGCAATTTGACAGGTGTCAGTCCCCATTCCTATCTTATTCAATTATGTTACACGCCGAACCTATAGTTTTGCATCATTCTTAAAGCGATCTAGCCGATAGTCTCCGAGCATTGGATCCTCAACACTGAAGACAATCTTCTTAGCTAGGAGCTCGCCGACCAGGGAGGCATTGGTTACACCGGAGTGCATCACAGCCAGGTCAAGCCCTTGTAAGCCTGTGGAACCGAGGATGGGATATCCATCGTCCGGCTCAGGTCTCACACCAATAGTGTAATGGCTAAACTCGAGCTCATCTCCATTCTTGAACGCATTTTGCACTTGGCTGAAAAGATCCTCTGCTGTTGCCTGCGGGTCATCGCCGGGCTGTCCACCAGCGAAGGACGCGCCGAAGACAATGCGCCCATTGAGGGTTTGGCGCATATGCAGGCCTGGTAAGCGTAGCAAAGTGTTAAGGTAACGCTTTTCGGTCGGTGCAGTGTTGACTAGGAGACCCTCTTGACCGTTCAAAGGAAGTTTGATGTTCTCAGTCGCTAACAATGGAACACTTCCAAGACCAGCGGCCAAAACAACGTGGCTAGCATGCACATGCTCAGAGTCCGTTACTACACCTGAGACTCGGCCCTTATCGTCCCTCAAGAACCCGGTAACAGTAGCCTCAAGCACTTTAGTGCCTAACGATTGGGCATGAGCGATTAGCTTCGCCGCGGCGGCGTGTGCTTCGATGGTGCCCTCTTCGGGAACGTGGAGGCCCCATTTAACCAAAGCGAACTGGTCCTCATCGACCCGCGACTCGAGTGCAGCAAGTTCGGCTGCTTCCATGCGCCTAATGCTTGTACCCCAGAGACGCTGACGCTCATAAAACTCTTCGCGCTCTTCGGGAGTTCGATCGCAAGCCAAGACGCCACCCCAGTGAATCGGGAGATCTGGTAGCTCTTTGCCCATCTCAGCCCAGCGCCCCATAGAGCGACGTCGGAAATCGTAGTAGAACTTCTGCGTTGCTCCAGCTGCGTTAAGCCAGCAGAATGACTTGGGGGTCGCTACGCCGCCAATTGTCTCTGTAATAAGAATAACATCTTTCTTCTCCCTGGCTAAGTGCCAGGCAATTGAGGCACCAACAATGCCGCCGCCTATGACGATGACTGGGGCGGATTCCACACTCATGATGTTTTCTTAAATGGGGTGCGCGTTGTGTGTGGATTTGTAAAAATGAGGATATAATTATTTCTGATGTATTCTCGAATTTAGAGGCGCAGTGCATTGTTTCAGACCATCCTTCATACTTATAGAAAGTACACTGCATTATGGTGGCAAATATCTTGTCTCATCTTGATGTCCGTCGGAACTTGTCTCAACCCCGGAAGTATACGAGATAAAAACCTCGGGTGAATACATCGGAGGTCAATGTCGGAAGAACCCAGAACATAGCTTGACACTAGCCTGATGTGAGACTGCTGGGGAGAGTTGTCTCAAGCTTGTTATAGCGTATGTAACATCTTATCTTATCACTTTGTCTAAGCGAGGTGAAATTGTTGGTTGAGCAAGGACAAAGACCCAATTTACAACAATCTTTATAACCCAAGATACCTAAGATGCCCAAAATAGATAACTCTAAATAAGCAGTATAGCGTAAGAATGATTAATAAGTGAAAGGTTTAAGAGCTTGGGTACCTATTAAGAGTGCTAAACGTGACTCTAATACCTTTATAGCTAGTTTGCCCCCCTGTTTATGCTCTAGCGATACTGCACTTGTTCTATTATACAAGTCATCTTTATGTTTCTCTTCCCCCTTTGATGTATCTTCTGTTACATCTTATACTCTATCAAATGCAGGGAGAAGTATAGCACGGCAGTCGCCAAATCCCAGGAAAACGCCATCGCCGTCTTTATTGCCACAATAGCCTCGCAGAACAACCTCATCTCCATCATCAAGATACTTAATCTTGAACCCGTTGGGAAACTCGGCCTCTTTCGTCCCAGCCTTGGTTGCTTCGTACAAGCAGCCTAGCTCAAGCTTCCGCCCTTCTGAATCTGTAGTCTGCTCAATGAGGTGTAAGTTAATGTTTGGTTCTTATGTGATCCATTTCTTCTTCATTACTTACGTCCCCTGAGATTGTGCCAGTTCCTATAAGGTCACCAGTTTGCAACCCACACATGGCTGAGGCGTGGTGAGCGAGCTGTTGGAAGGGCGTCCAGTAAAGATATCGAAGGTTGCTAGTGCCAAGGGTAAAGCTTTCACCGTTGCCTATCATCGCCTGTCAGTTCAATACTGGTCTGAAGTGTGTTTCACTTACGGTTCAGCTCAACCTCCAGCTTGATATCGTATGTTCCGTGGTGGTTGGTCCACCTGAGGTGGTCAAATGGGGGAGGCTTCTGCTCCCATTTGGGTGCACATTGGAATGGTTTCAGAGCTTCTAGAGTAATAATCCATGGTGAAATTGAGGTGCCAAAACCTGTAATATCATGAAGATCGTACAGTTAGTTGAATAAGATGGCATAGCTGCGAGTAGGTAAGAGAAACATAAAGTAGGACAAACCTTTGCCGTGAAATGGACCGAGTGGCTTCATTTCAAATGTTTGCAGATCTCTGGAGGACCAGTCATTCAATAACACAAAGCCAAAGATATGCTCTTCCACGTCGCTAATATTCATCACAGAGCCATATGAGACTGGCTTGGACACAAAGAAGCCCATCTCAAGTTCATAGTCTATCTCTCGGGACGCGCCGTAGGTGGGCTTGCCATCATCTCCGTAATAGACTCCGTAAGGCCGCCGGACGGGGTGGCCCGAGGGTATAACACTCGACACACGAGAATTATAAACTGAAGGCGCGTAGAACCAATTCTCGGGGACGGAAGCGCCGGCTACCATTGTCTCGGAGCACTTTTTCGGTCAGTATAGGTTCTCCTCTGTTAAGATCCGGGTATCATATGTACGTTTTGCACATGTTCCAGGGAACAATAAAAGTCAGAAAAGCCTTGGATCTGCATTGGCAGATGCATCTCTACGTCGTCAAGGTCAACGAGACATTGCTCAGGTATTTTACCGTGAGTGATATCATTAATCAAAGTCTCACGAAGAGCCTGGCGAGAGGTGCGAGGAAGCGCGGCAAAGTCGTTCAAGTAGGGCTATTGAATACTTAGTACAGTAGGCCAGTATGGGTTCGAAATCTGTTGTCTGCTTACCTTTGAGAATAGATCTCGCGCAAATGGCCCGAGGTCGAGATGATCCAGACTTGAGCTTTCAGCGAGCTTAGCTAGATCTATGGCATGATTGCCTATTGCAGCAGCGCATCGTGGGGATTTATTATCGGGTGTGGATATGACTCCGAAGGGAATATTGTGTATGTTGAACGGGGAGTCTTTTGGTATGTGTATGTTGGCGCACATCTTATAGACGGATGATAGAAATTGTAGCCACTCTATTGTCAACCGTTATGTGGCTGCTCAGACGAGGAATGGTACGTGCAACATGATGGCACTTTTATTGCAGGTTGGCTGTGACTAAACCCTCCAGCAACAATGTTCTCATCGTTAGTAGCGGATTGCCTTTCGGGGACATGTGGGAGCCGATGGAGTCGGATGCTGCGGGGTGCAAAGCTACGACATCCGGTCAGTCTGGATTAGGCTTGGCATCCGTGCCGTTCTAACCACGGCTCATAGATTATATAATGAAGTTAAATGATTGAAGCAGTTGCTAGTAGAACGCCGTAATCAGCAGCACCAATTCTTTCATACAACCGTAGAAGCCACTTCACCAACCGACGCTTAATTACCTCCAGCCATCATGTCTCCAACAGCGCATCAATCCGAGCAGCTCAACGCTTTGCCAAAGACCAACTTCTACCTCACCGGTCACGATCAGTCTACGGGCAAGGCCATTGTCCAGGAGAAACGGTCCGGACAGTGGCAGGCATACGATGATAACCTCATGGCCTTCAATGTCGCCTACACCACGTCGGAGTTTCCACCGTCTCTCAACGATGATGTCGACATCAAGAAGCACGACGAGGTCCTTGCATCAGGCAAGCTCGGTCTCGTCAACAAGAATGGAACCGTGTGCCGCATCGTCGACTTTGCCCCTGGGTTCGATTGCATGATGCACAGAACCCAGAGTCTTGATTACGGCATCGTTCTGGAGGGATCGATTGAGCTGGTGCTGGATTCTGGCGAGACCCAGATTGTGCATCGAGGGGACATTGTTGTTCAGCGCGGGACGATGCACGCATGGCGTAATACTAGTTCGTCGGAATGGGCCCGTATGGCTTTTGTGTTGCAGGACTGCCAGAGCTTGGTCCTTGGCGACAAGAAGCTCGGTGAGGATCTTGGCAGAGGTGTCGATGGCCTTCCACCAAGCCTGAACGATTCTTGAGGGGGGGCTGATGGAGTTGTGAGAAACCTGGACATGGATCAAAATATGGTTAAGCTTTGGATCCATGGAATCGCTATTATCTCAGGGACTAAGAAAGTAACGTCAGACAACAGCAACCAGGCAGTTTCTTCTTAAATTGACGTGAATACTGCAGACTTCATCGGGGCTGACTATGTAAATAACTGCCCTGCGCGAGGCAAAGTTTAGCTCCAAACTTTGGTGTTCTGTATCTCATCAAGAGTGATCGACTGAGGCTGATCTACTTTCAACTTTTGAGTACCCTACTCATATTTTCCTCAAAGTACTTATTGAACGATCTCGGCATCCTCTTCATACAGGCATACCAGCATTGATATGAATAAATAAAGGATAGCATACATAATGACAGTCATATACGTTCTCAAGCCTTTGTATCTCCCGTATTTATACCCCTGCCTGCGGCCAATCTCCCCAGACGAATTGATTATTACACATATGCTGGAGTTCCCACGTCTGAGCCATCTTTCTACCATACACATTATCTTCCATGGCCGCACCTGCTATCACGAGGAGAGGATAGAAGTGGTCATCAGTTGGGTGTGCGTCTTTGTATCGAGGACTCTGAGCCAAGCGTGTCAAGGCACCAGCAAGGTTGGGACCCTATCTCAAGTCAGTACTATGGCTTGTGTCGATAAAGAAAAGCAGTGAGCTACCTTATTGTTGGCGATAACATCGCTAACTGACTTCTCGAATTCCAGCGCCCATTGGGCAGGTTTGCGGCCCTCTTGGAAGTTGTCGCCCCTTGTGATAACTGGAAACCAATTGTTGCGGTACAGATTATGCACCGCCCCGCCCGTGCCGCAAATTAGAATTCCCTCTTTGCGGAGAGTACCTAGAGCTTTGCCAATCTTGATGTGAAAGGTGGGATTGTAACGAGCATTCAGGCTGACCACGGTGGCAGGGGGAGTGCCATCGGGAAACATCCAACGAGCGGGTGTGATTGTGTCATCGTGCCAGTCAAAAGTCGGATCCTCTCTAACGTCTGGAAAGCCAGCGTCGTCGAGAAGCTTCACGACTCTTTCTGCCAACTTGATATCGATATTGATAGGGTAGTTCTCCCAGTATGAACGAGGAACCATGTCCATCTGGACAACCTCGGGCTTGGTCTTGGTTGCGACTCGGATTCGGTCATCTAATTCTTCCCAATGCGCACCAATGAAGATGAGGCCTCTGATACCGTAATTCTTGGCTTCTTTGCCGAACTAAAAAGTCTCTGGTCAGCAAGAGCATCCCCGAGGCCATTGGTGAAGGACATGATGGGCATTCGTTACCTCAGACCAGTAGGCGGAGGAGGCAGATTCTTTGCAGCACATAAGCGGAGAGCCATGTGACCAAAATGCAGTTGGAACAACTGACTCTTCAGTGATGATACCAGGCATTTTGGGTGTAGGAGAAGGGAGTGTAGGTGCACGATGAAGGATGAGAAAACAACGGAAAGCACTATATCGCAAGGTTAATTTAATTTATTGTATGAGGGGCCGTCAAAATGGAGCAGAGTCGATCTGAAGTCAGCTAAAATATGCTAATTAAGCAGCAATGGTAACATACGGGCCTGTTATCGCCAATCCCTGCTGCAATTTGTCTGATGAGTACAAGTCGGTGCGAAGCATGGGGTCCCGAAGGGGCCAATTCGGAACCCCGCGCACCCGTGGGCTACTCCGAAGCTCTGGGGTAAGGCCGAAGCAACTCGGACTCGCGGAGAGTGGACAAGGAGTGTGGAGTAAGAGACGGGGCAATCTACGGTAGAGTCCTGGCATATTTCAGCCGACAGAGCTCTCCCACTAAAAGTGAACTAAAAAAGACCTTGACCGTACCTAATGGGCAGTTCTACCATCATTTTCTTACCGGCCGCAAGCAACCACCTATTCTTTCGTTTTTTTTAACCACATCCTCTCATCCATAATAGGCCATGGCGGTCGAATTGGCCGAAGCGCTGGAACTGGCAGAATTGTCATGGCGCAGCAACTACACGACTGGGGACAAGCGCTGGGGACTCAAGCAGCTTCACGGCCTTCATCAACTCCTCATGAACAACCGTGACGATATCATCGCCACGTTGTCACCCTGTATGGTCCTCTCCTCTACTTGATAATTGCAAGACTAGTGTTGACGTTTGAACCCGATCCGCAGCCGTTCCCAGCCATGTTCACGAACAGGAATTTGCTTATTTAATTGCTGACATTGCTGGTCATATTTCCCGATTTGACCAGGATGGCCATGGAACTGCAATGTCGCTACTGGCTCCCAGTGGGCTGGACGTTGCATATCGTCCTGTGGGACGGGTTGCCATTGTCGCTGGCAATGTGAATCCTCTGAGATGGGTCTTCAGCCCTCTCGCTGCATCACTTGCTGCTGGCAATGTCACATTTGTTTGTCTGGACTTACAGAACGAGCGTTTTACTTCGTTGCTCTCTCGTGAGTGGACTAGGTATCTCGACCGGGACAGCACCTTGTTGTCGACGGCTCTTGCGCTACCGCAACTAGACCTCAACAAGGTCGACAGAGTACTCATCTTAGGTCAGTCAAATCTCGTACGTTGTAGGCGAGCCCGATGAATCATGAATGCTGACAGGCCACGACACGACTTTAGATGCCTCGACCGATCGTTACTCTACCATCCTCGCAGATCCCAAGGTTCAATTTATTGATACCATCAACACTAGCCTAAATGCAGCCCTCATCACCCCTGGCAGCAAGTCCTGGGACCAAATAAAAGTCCAGATCGAAAGAGCGTCCGAGTTCGAATATTCGGATCGGCTTCACGTAGTCTTCGTGAGACAGGAAGAGGCTGGTGTAGTCCGATCGAAACTGGAATGCTCGACATCCAGTGTTCTCTTGGATGTACTCATTGGTGGCAAACCCGGGACTGATCTCGCGTCGTGTGTTGAATCATCGAAACGAGAAGGTTCAGTCTTGCTGGTGGCGGTTCGGTCATTGGAATCTGCCACTGATGCCTTGATCAACCTGACAACCCCAATAAAACAACTTTCTATCCTCGGGCCCCACGGATCTGACGTCTTGGATTTTGTTCGACGTTGGGTGCCCGCCAGGCTTGTGTCTGTTGGGACTATTTGCCCTCCCACGACACCCGGTATGTCCAGCGCTTATTTCCCACGTCTGAAGACAGCCAAGCTAATCGATACCTTGTTGTAACAGAGCTCCATCAGCCGTCCTTGTTTATCACGCGTTTTCGTTTCGCAGTCCCAGTCTACACATTCACAGGCAAGGCTACCTCAGTGCCAGACAACACCGCAGCGATCCGGGATAGCTACGTGAACCTTGTCAAACCATTGAAACCAGAGCCACGAGGCGAACGAATTGGATTCTTTGACCAAGTCGATTATATGATAAAGGGAACCGGAGCTTTATTGAGCATACTTGCCATCTCGGGCTTATACATCGGACTCCGTCGACTACAATAGGCAAACTGTACAATATGATAGCACTGGAAATAGGGATCAAGCAGAGAAGACATGGTTCATACCGATGATATGAAGAGTATAGTAGATCTGTAGTAACTTGACTCTTCCTACACTTGGACTTGGAGAAATGTTATTTTATTACTTATAAAGCCTTTTACGCTGTTCGACTCGTTAGCTATCTCTCTCTTTACACTTATCTACAGACACAGGTCTTTTTTAATCAAGTTCACTACTCGATTACAAGATGATATTGAACATGCAATGTTTTAAGCAGAATCTAGATTATGTATGTTTTCTTATGTGAACAGCAATTATTAATGTCTATAAGAAAAGGTAATCACAATCAATTCATGGTGCAAAATGACTGAGCGCATCAGAAGTGTGAGCTACATTTTTAGATGTGCTATTACATAGCCAAATATGAAGAGTAGATAGGAGTACATTATCAGAAAATTAAGAGTGACATAAAGTACTATCTTCGACTCTGAAGAGCTTTGATGGTGATTACGAGTGCACCCAAATACTGCCTCGTATAGCTTCAATATCCTAAACAGTCTCGTTCTTTTCACTGCTTTGAACCACGTCGACCGGGGCATCAACTTGGGAGGTAAACTCTTCAGTTGGATTCTGCAGAAAGAAACATGCTAAGATGTAATCGTTAAGGAATTTGCTCTTCACATGGAAGAAGATCTTGATTCACCAATCACAGCAATAGAAGAAAAACATCCAGCAGCGATCCAAACATGACGAAAGCCAATGAGGTAGGTTTTCTCAAGGGCCCCGTACCCAGCAGCGACAATGTTTGTCGATGCTTCTCGGATCTTCCCTAGAGCTTCGGCATCGTGGTTGACGAGTGCAGGGATAAGATCAGTTAGCCCAGATGCTGGAAAGCCTAGGGGAACGACAGCGTGGGCGATGTTGGACCCCATCTTTGAGAGACCGTTGGAAAAGATAGCGTTAAAGAGGGCTAAGCCAATCGATCCACCCAGACTCCGGACAGAAATTAAGAGACCAGACGTTATAGCAACAAGCTCATGAGGTGTCGCGAAATGCGCCGCAGTGACCAGAGCTGTCAAGCAAATACCCAAGCCAGCACCCAGGAAGACAGGGAATCCCCAGATCTGAGCCACTGTGGTTCTCGGACGGCTCACCGTTGCCATCAATATGCAGAACAGCATGAAGAATGCAAAGGCTGCAGCAGAAGGAAGCCGAACGGTGCGAGTCCTTGAACACCACAAGCCTGCCGCAAGGGAGCACACAGCAAACGACATGAAGCCGATTGCATAGTGAACTCCAGTCAAGAGGGTATCGGTGGCAAAGAGAATGCTAACTTCAAAAGCAAAGTAACCGTTGGCGCAGAAGAAGATGAGCCCTTCAGCGAATATACATCCCAGAGCGATAGGGAAGTTGCGGTGGTGAAAGAGATCGTGATGGAACATTCCATCTCTAACTCCATAGATCTCATACAGGATAAGAATCGCGGCCAAAGATAGACCGACCAAGAACGGTGCTAGAACATGAGGATCCGTCCATTCGTAGGGGTTTTGGGACCAGGTGAGGGCCATGCAGATAAGCACCAACGATGGTGCGAGCAAAGCATAACCCACCCAATCTAGTCGACCGACCTTTTCCCTCGTTGACAGTTGGAGCTGGAGTGGTCTTGGTGGAGGGTTGTACAAAAGCTGGCAGACGGCAGCGGTGAAGGCATAGATACCAGTAACCAAGTACCAATAATTCCGGAAGTTTGCAGGATCGTTCCGTGTCCAGGCCCCGCCAACGAGAAGACCAGTGATAGCTCCAAAGGCAGACGCGACGTTGATGGAAGCCTGGGCCCAGGGTCGATACTTGCGGGCCAGAACCTCGGAGGTGACGGCAAGGAGAAGTGGCTGTGCTCCGTAGGAGATGCCGGTGATGGTAAAGCCTGCGATGGCCATGTTCATGCTACTGGCTCTCGCAACGACAATGCCGCCGATGGACCCAAATGCCGTGAGATAGACCAGGAAGACTTTACGACCCCAGAGATCCGCCCCCTGACTGACCGGGATGCCCAGCACAGCAGTGAGTATGGCTATGGTCTGAGTGAACCAGACTCCATCGGTGCTGTTGCCTCCGACGACAGCGGTTATGCTCCTCGTGAGGACTCCCGATCCGACGATGTTGACGAGCTGAGTAAAGTAGATGAGATTTACCGACTGTATATCGGTTCATGGTCAGCTTTCTGTACTTGGGGTTGGTAGCACGTGCGGATGGGGTTGCTCACAAAAAGCAGCAGCAGAGTCTTGAGCGAGATTCTCGCGTGGTTGGGTACTTCCTCCTCCGCATCCAGGCCATGGAGCTCGGAATGCCGGGTAACTGCCTTGTCTGACATGACTACAAGGAGTCGATTATTTGAATGTGACTGAATGTTGTATAACCGAGATGCTTGAAAAGATTAAAAAGAGAGGATAGCCAAGCGTTGGGTAGTCTATTAAATACTGGCTGGTGAAGTGAGTTTGGTGAGCAATCACCTCAATAGCCTGCCCATCCCACAGATCCGAGATGGATTCCCTGAATCCTGGGCCTAGCTATAGTTAAGACTAGTAAGTTGATCTAGACCTGGGCCACTCCAATCTGAAAAAAGCCACCCCCAGAGCTGGGGCCCCGCAATCTGAATTTATCTCGTGTTCTATCCTGTCTGGGTCCAGGGCGAAGAGTGCAGACTGGAATGGGCTGATGCATAATGACATCCCTAGTCGAAGTTGATTACCTGAAGAAACTTCTGTTTATTTTGTAGGCCGTAAAAACAGTATGTCTTCTCAAGTAACAGTTCAACATAATGACCATGCACATCTAGTACTTACCCCAGGTCTAGAATACGTACTACAATTTTCTGGGGTAGCACGATGTGTATTAGCGTCTCAGCTGGTTAGATTGGTTCGGAACCCCACACACGGTCAGACAACTAGTGAACTCTTGACTCCGCAGAACACGGAACCTGGGGAAAGACGACACTGATAGCTGGGGCTCAATTCGTAAATCAGCGATAAATATCACTCAGAGATCTGCCATCTGCCTGATGAGTGTTAGTCATCTAGATGCTACATTGTCATTTCCTTTACATATAATAAAAGCCATGTCTCCAGCCAAGGTTAAGCCAGAAGGTACTACTCGTCTCCCTAGCGTTGAAATGCCTAGATACTTTTCATTTGTCTATTACTAATAGTTGTACCTCTTAGATGTTATAGAAATGGCAGCTGCCACTTTCGATTGGGCTGATAGTTATGATACAAAGGTATTTCCCTACTTGAAATCGTATTCAAACTAAACGTGTTTGCCTTTCCATATAATTGTACATGATAAGATCTAACCTTTAACTTAGGATTGGAAGCGTCTGGAGGAAATTCTTGCACCGGAAGTCATGGTAGGTAACCTCGTCCACGAATGCATACCAGCTGCTCCATCATTAGCTAACATTCATATCCAAGGTCGATTACTCGGCTGTGATAGGCAAACCTGGGGAGACAATGTCAGCCCAAGATTTCGTGTCAATGATCAGCGATGTGAATCTCCTGGGAAATCCTCTCATATCGACGCAACATTTCATCGGGGCGTCCAAGTATGAGCAGCTGGCCGAGACCGTGGCTACAGGCTTGCATCAAATTCGCGCTGCTCATCAGAGGCATAGTAGTTCAGACAAGAATATTGTCGAGGCAAAAGGTCATGGTCACGCTACCATGCTTCACACCTACCGCAAGATCGAAGGAGAGTGGAAAATAGCAGGGATAAAGCCGACGGTTTATTGGAACGAATACGATTTTGACCGGATTTTTTGTCAAAAGGGTATTGTGAAGGGGCACATATGAACTCGACTAAAGTTATTAGTTACTCCGTGAATAGCCTATGCTCTCCCTGTTTATTTAAACATAATTTACCCGTGGATCTGACCAAAAGGGAGCCCCACTCTTCGATCATTCCATTCCTTCCGACATGCTCCACTCGCGCTTCAAGCCAATCGGCTTGCGTAAGATCGTTCGGCTCAGGTGGGATAGCTCCATCGCTGCATTCCCGCTTTTCTTCTTCTCCCGGGTAGGAGCTGATCTACGGAGTAAAGTGACATAATTTCCCCCTTATCTATTGGTCTTCCAGACCATCACGATTGAATCAGTTCTTGCTTAGAGGTTACAGACATAAGGTTATCACCAGGCTGTAAAAGGTCGGATTCAGCCAAACATCTAATGTAATGTATGGAATCAAAGGTGTAATAAAGAAATGAAAAAGGAAGAGAAAGACCAGGCAGTGAGTAGACAAACAAAATACATGGTGGACCATATTACAATGCAGCAATGGATATCGAGCAAGTATATAATTACGATATATGAATAGCATGATTTAAATATGACATGGCACTTGTGTGGCGAGTTCCTGTTCCAATAGTTCTTGCCCCTTCTCCATAACGTTATATCCAAAGTTCCACTGGTGGAATTCGCCTTGGTTCTCTGATGCGCGAGTTAGCGATGAATATTTTGAGGCAGCACTGCAGAAGGCTTACTTGGAACTGGTCCCTCGATCAAAGGTTCAACTTCCTTTGCGATTCGATCTGACTGGTCTTGTCCAACGTTGGAGAATATCTGCATCGCCGCAGCTCTATTTCGACGTAGATCCTGCACGAGTTCAAGACGGCGGGGAACGTCATTCTGGTTTTGGACTTTTGAGAAAAAGACCCCAAGAGCACCCGCATCTTCAATGGCCTGATTCCCTCCCTGTCCCTGATCTGTGCACGATGTTAGATTTTACATGTTTGGAAATGCGGACGAATTGCTTGACGGACGTGGGAGCATGGGGTGTACTGCATCACCAATCAAGATCACTCTTCCTTTGGTCCATTGCTTAACGGGTGAGCGATACTGCAATTGCCACAACTTGACATCCTCAGCGCTTCTAGGAACATGTTTTGTGAGTGACAAGTACTCAGTAAATGTGTAGGAGAACATACCGGCAAATTTCAATAAGAGAGTCATGAAAATGGGAGAAGGTGTCGACCAAGTCGTTGACGTTTCCCTGGGCGTGCCAGTCTACCCAAACGCAATGTCAGCTTCTCCTTTTTCCAGTGAGACACTATTTATTTTGTTCCTTACCTTCTTTCGTTTCACGCCCTGCTTTGGGTGGATGAAGACCCACGAAGTTCTGAACTTTCCCACTGGAGATCATACCGTTAGCGCTGTAGTCTCGAAGTTGACTGTGTTTCAAGGACTTGGCCCTCGTACCTCCTGCAAGGATACCAGACCAATCTCCTGTCGGGGGCAGCAGCAACATGGAATGTCGTCTTATCCTCCTGGAATAGCATTGAAGTCTTTGGGTTTGCAAGCAACTTCTCTGTCGGGATAAGAAAGCGGTATGCACATTCATTCACTTCGGTAGTAGGGATGTCAGACCCTAGAACACAGGGAGCGACGGTCGACTAGTCAATGTCGTTAGTGAGAGTTTGAGACTGAGGCGGGTACTCAGCTTACATGGATGCCGTCAGCACCGATAATGACATCTTTCTTTACCTTCGTCCCGTCTCCAAAGACGATTAGACCTGCTTCACAGTCTACAGATTGGACTGAAAAGCCTAAATGCAACTTGGAACCTGGGAACTCGCCACTAGACTCAACGGCAAGACGTCTTAACTCGTTATGCAAATCCACGCGATGCGAGAAGTACCATGGAGCACTATAGCGGTTTGTGAAGTCCTCGTAGTTTCCGTGATACTCAGTTTCCAGGGTTGTCGCATTGAATTGTTTACCCTATCGCATCTCAGTATCGTGATGACATCATCTTTGAGGCGGCCAAAGACACAAAGGGGATATTCGTGTGAGCCAAAAAGTGCACAGGATTTCTTACCTCTTGCGCTGCGAGGAGCTGAGCCTTCTCGATATCAAAGCCCAAGGCTCTCATAACAGGAGCCGCATTTGGCCCAACGTTGATAGCTGCTCCAACCTCATTCGAGAACTTGGATCGCTCATAAACCTTTTACCGTTAAAACCTGGTGCTTAGTGTTTGGCGATGCTAGATTGAAAAAGGGCACGCTTACATCGACACGATGACCAAGACGACTCAATGTGGCAGCAGCAGCTAAGCCAGCTATACCTGCACCAACAATCCCGATGTCGAGAATGATTCCATTGCCGTTGTCTAGCTTTACGTGTTGGGTGCTGTTTGCCATGGCTGCTTTGGTTTGTCAACTGGAGATAAGAGAACAGGGTTTATACGAGAGATGATCAAACGCAAGCCAGGTAATTAATTCACTTTCACGGAAACTTTGATTAAGATTTAGCCTATTCCATATTCGGCTGTTCCGATGTGTTGATGGTGGTGATTGGGAGCTTGGACAGCTAAGCCCTCCCACTCGGCCCGAACTCTCCAAGTCAATGTGGGCTAAAGCGAGGTGGATAAGCAGGGCTTGAACTACAATGTGTTGAATAAATGAAATGATCCTACGAGAAATTACCAGCCGCTGGCACTGCAGACAAAGCTCACATTATGCCTCTACCTACTCAAAACCTCCACAGAGTTGACACGTCCGGCAAATATGTCGTGGAATACAACGTTGACATTCCGTTGCGAACAGCGAAGAAGACATTGCCGGAGGATCCCCTCCTAGTTCGAGGTAATGTTTATCGACCCAAAACGGACGATAAGTATCCAGTCTTGGTTACATATGGACCTTGTGAGTTAAAATTCTGCACCGTTTTGCTATTCCACGACACTGACGTATCTTGCAGATGGCAAGGACATCCCCTACGCTGTGTAAGACTGCAAATCTTGAACTAAAAGGGAAACTAAGCCTTTGAGACGAATAGATTCCACCCCAAGTCATTCGCGGAAGTCAACCCTCAGCATAAAAGTGAACATTCTGCTTGGGAGACGCCTGATCCAAACTTCTGGACTGAAAATGGCTACGTGGTGCTCCGTGTTGATGAACGCGGGTGCGGGCAGTCTCCGGGCATGCTTGACTCGATGAGCAGAAATACAAGCGATGCCTTCTTTGACGTTATCGAGTGGGCCGCTGAACAGCCTTGGAGTAGCGGAAAGGTTGGTCTACTGGGTATTAGCTACTATGCTGGCAGTCAGTGGAGGGTTGCTGCTCGACGGCCAAAAGGACTTGCTGCTATTATTCCTTGGGAAGGTGAGCAATCGGCATTATGCGCCAACTACTAGAGGTCGCTAACATTCCATGAGGCATGAGCGACTACTATCATGACAGAGTCCGCCACGGCGGTATCTTGTCAAATACGTTTATTGGTAAGTAATGCATACTATGAGGCTCTGGGTGCGTGAACTGAAACATGATGAAAGATTGGTGGTGGAACAGACAGGTTGTCTCAAACCAATACGGTCGGCCTGGGCGTGCTGCACGAAACTGGGGGCCAGATACTCTCGAGGGCAATCTCTCCGAAGAGGAACTTGCCGCCAATAGAAACGCACAACCTGAGGATACAGCACGGTACAAGTTCAGAGACCAAGACTACTACAAAAGTAAGGATTTCAATCTGAGTGATATCGAAGTCCCTTTGCATTCCGTTGCCAACTGGGTAGGTTTGAACCGTCATCCGCAATGTGTCATTGAGACAGGATCAGCTAATAGATGCTTCAACAGGGAGGCATCTTGCTCCATTTACGAGGCAATATCTTGGGCTATGTTCAAGCTGGATCTAAATTCAAGTATCTTCGCTGTATCACTGGACGACATGATCTTCCTTTCTACTATGAAGAAGAGGTCAGGGTACAGAAGTCATTTCTTGATGCATTCCTCAAAGGCGACGACAGAGAAGGATGGACGGTGCCAGGCAAGCTTCCAGCTGTTGACTTGTGCATCAGGCAGGGAAACCCCGGCGTCAACGATCCCCCTGCCGAACTTGCCACCTTTCCCCGGCGCAAGGAGTCGGAATGGCCCATCCCTAGGACGGAGTATACTACATACTTTTTGAACAAGGCAGGAAGCATGACACGTGAAGCTCCGGTAGCCAAAGGACTGATGCAATACGAAGCCAAGATGTGAGTCAAGAATCTGCCACTCCCTTGATCAACAAGGTTGCTAACTCAAGGCAAATTTCAGTGGAGAACTCAACTTTAAGACTGAGCCCTTTTCAAAGACGACGGAGATCACAGGTCACCCAGTAGTTCATCTAATGGTCTCTACTGCCGAGAAGGATGGGCGGACACCCAAGGACATGGATATCTTTGTAACTCTTCGCCATTATGATGCCCAAGGGGACGAGAGTATGCGACATCGCAATTGACCGTATAACATACAAAGAAAGTCGCTGACTCTAGAAACAGTCTTCTATACGGGAACGACAGGAGAACCGGTGCCCATTGTCAAAGGGTGGCTCCGAACTTCGCTCCGCAAGGTCGACGAAACCAACGAGCTAAACAAAAGCTACCTACCGCACCGAAACTACCTTTCGACCGACGTACAACCAGTTGAGACGAATGTTATATATGGGGTCGATGTGGAGGTTTGGCCTACCAATGTTGTCGTTGAGAAGGGGCATACGTTGGGCTTGCAGATTGCTGGCCATGATACCCAAGGCAGTGGACTGTTTGAGCACAACCATCCCGAAGATCGAGCCGATGCCATCTTTAGCGGCTGGAATCGTGTTCATATGGGAGATGAGGAAAACCAGAGCTATCTTGTGCTTCCCATCATTCCGGATTTAGAATAGTGGCTGCGTAAACTGTGAATAGCACATAATGCTTTTCAAATGTTGTGCCATAGATTTCCTGTGCCATTTCAAGGTGAAATTCGTAAATACGATTGCTTCTTTATTGCGCACGAAGATTATCAATAGTCTCTACCATCACGTCGCAACAAGGCCAACCCATCTTGGTCAGCTCCTGACGAAATAGCAGCATCACCTTTCGTGAACCTTGACTCGCATCGCCGAGGCTCAATTCTGAAGCTCGCCAAACCACCAAACTGGCATAGAAGACAGCAATAGGTAGCCAGCAAGTCGCCAGACCCTGGCTATGATCAACAAGGTCAAGAATCCTCCAAGCATATGCTTGAGCCTCTGGCGTGTTCTTGAGATCCATGTCAACAGTGTCGCTAGATTGGTCCGGGGCCAAGCCATCTCGCGTCATGCGTCGTGTGTACTTTGCCAGCGCTGGTAACACCTGCATGGAAGGCAGAGCTATGTACATCCTGCAGAGGTAGTACAAGACTTTCTCGTCTGCAGTACAAACTGACATGTATGCACTGGCCCAAAGGTCGAGGGATTTCTGGAGCCTCCTTGAGACTAGCCGAGATTCGTTCTTGATCGATAGCGGGACGAAGGGAGTCTGAAAGTCAAGACTGGCATCGGCTGATGAGGAATCAATGGCTTCTTCACCGAGGCTGAGGGGGTAAAAGAATTGGTTGAACGTGTGTATATCAGCCAGGATAGCGACAAGAGCTATCAGCGGCCCGTCCTCTGTGTACTCCTTTGGAGGCGGTCGGCCTTCTAGAACCACCGATCTGTATATTCTGAGGCTCGAGGACTGGAAATCTGCTGGACCCGACAGATATTCAAGCGTTGGTACGGCGAGCGGGCTGTTGTAGTGAACAGAGCGCAGAACGTCTGCGAGCAGTAATGCCTGCATGGTATTGCTATTTTTATACGTTGATTGGGTATCATCTTGGCCTGATGAGTGATGGAAGACGTACCAGCGCGAATCACTGCTGAGAGAATGATCTTGGTGGGTATCAGTCACTATCCCGTGGTTGGGTTCGAGGAATTACTTACACAACCTCCGGGCTGCCTAATCAAGGGACCCAGGTTAACCTGAAAGAAGAGAAGAGCAAAAGAGGACGACTCACTGTCACAACGTATCCGTGGCAGACATTCATCTGGTGCCATGACGTCTCATCCGCACAGAGAGCGCCATATGTCGCCATTATCACCCACTGGTGCAGCATCACTATCAGCTAACCCGATCTCAGTCCAAACCTTGGAAGGGCAAACGTACAGCAGTGATCAGAGACGGCTTTCGGGCTTCGCGATTATCCACTTCGAGACTGGCGGTGATGAGGCTTCTTGCAGTAGACCACAAGCTATGGGCGACAGAAGTCGCGTTAGGAACGGTCAATGAGCCTAGAGCTGCCATGGAGTATGCCAAGTAGCCTGGTGAGTGAGTCTGGTCAATGTATTCGATAGGGATATGGTGGATGAGGGGCATGCGACGATGGACATTACTGCGAAATGCTTCTAAGAGCTGCTCGAGGGTGATTCCTGGCGGGAGGTCGGGTAAGGCTGGCGTCAATGTGAGAGGGTAGAATAGCTAGAATTATCAGCGTGGCAGGTCTTCAAGAAAAGGGTCGACTGTGGTATGCGTACGTCAGTCGTAGCAGAAGTTGAAGATATGAGAGATTCTATGTTGTCGTCCAGATACACAATGTCGTTGCTGGCTTCTTCAGCAATGGCATGTCTGAATGACAGGACAAATGCGGGATCCAACGGCTGGTGCGCATGCTCGGCATCAAGTCGCGTGGGATTCCTCTCGGCTAGCCAAGGATGCTCATCTCTCGAAAGTGGTTGGTCTCTCGAGCCATGGGGGTCGCCATTATCGAGTTCCATATTGATGTGATTGAAAGGATATGATTTCCCGCTGATGTACGAGGTCCAGTAGGTGGACTAAGAGGCGTGTAGGCTAGGCAACATTAAGACTAACACTGGGGTTATAGTGGCTTGACTGCCCCGGAAGAAGGAATGCTGCCGTGTGGTTTTGCGGGGAACAATCCATCTCCGAGGATATCCTTAGTCATCCACCTGGTGCCCTTTATAATCGACCATCGATGGCCATCGCGTTCGGATCCCCCGCCTTCTCCCTCTCCCACTCGGATAACATGTCTCCACCAGCCTCAGCTCCAACCCCGGCTGCAACTGTGGTGTCGCCCGGTGATCACCCCCCGGTTGCAGTCTCGCAAGAGCTCACCAAAGTGGTTTGTAATTAGTTTTGCCCATCCTTGAACGCATCTTGTCTAATTCACAAGCCTCGAATAGTGCGACGAATGTGGAAAACGCTTTCGCCGGACAGAACACTTGATCCGCCATCAACGTACTCGTATGTCAATCTCTCATCATAACTATGGCAATCGCTATCTCGTCAGCATTCCCATTTTGTCAAATTCAATGTCATCACAAATCTCCTTCAAGCCTTGACTAACGTTAATGTTCCAGACTCGGGTGAAACACCCTTCCGATGTCCGCGATGCAATCGAGGCTTTCAACGTTCAGATGTCCGCAATCGCCATGTCGCTACAATATGCTTCTCCAAATCGTCTTACCCGGTTTCCCCGACCGGGAACAAAGGCCCTGTCAGGGCCAGGGTAGCCTGTGATGCCTGCCGACTCCAGAAACTCAAGTGCACTGGAAGACAACCTTGTCCACGCTGCGTAAGGCTGGGTCGGGAGTGCTCCTTCACAGGTACTGCCAAGAGCGCTTTAGAACCAATGACTCTCAGTGAGAATCTGGACATTGAACTTGGTGACAATGAAAGCGTGGCCCAAGGACAAGACAGTTACTTCCGAGAAGAACAAGAAGCACAGGGCAATAGTGATACATGGCCTTTATCGACCATTGTACGCGCGACCAATGAGGTACCGCTGACATATGTGGACGCTGCCCCCTCTACTATCTCAGCTGATGGCTCGCGAACCCATGATTTCGGGCCAGGTCTCAACGATGAGATGCCCTCAATTCTACAAATGGATGCAACTGAAACATCATGTGGCACGGATGAAGTGGTCCAGGAGGCACCTTTGGTATCTGGCCATACGGAAAGTCAACAGGTTGGGCTCATCCAGGGACTGGCGTCTCCATCAACAGACCAATCGCTGGATACGTCTATGGACTTGGATTCGTGGCATGACTATATACCATTTGACGATAACGTAAGCTTTCAGTACCCCAGACCACTACATTCACCGGTTCATACGCTGATGCATCAATCAGATTTTCGATTTCTTCAGTCTCACTGAGGACTACTTCAATGGTAACGGCTTGAATATGAACACCGCAGCCTATTCACAGCCAATCAACAGCCAGATTCTAACAGCTCAATATAACCCGCAGGAATTGATCAGCACCGTAGACCAGCAATACCGACTCCCTTCCATAGCAAGTAATCTGTTTCCTCGTCTCGACCAAGATGCCAGCAGATGGTTAGCAACTAAGCCTTCTGTGTCGAACTTTGATCGTACCATCGTCAACCGATTCCTCAACCTTTTCTTCGCCCAAGTCCCATCTACATTCTCGTCATTTGAATCCTTTCGTATCAGCGCTTCCACCCACGAGGAAGGCTTGCTTGCCGCCGCGGCCTTTGGCGGCCTCTACTGTACGACCCGAGGAAGTTTGGTTATAGCCCGCGCATTGTGTAGTGATGCAAGGAGGCTCCTCCTCACTCGTGTATGACATGCCTTCATTCCTACCTGTGCATAAAAGGCGCATCAACGTCACTAACATAGTATCAAGATTCGGACCAATTTTCCTGTTGAGCTTGATGCAAAGATCTGTCTTCTTAGAACCGTAAGTCTAGTCCACTGATATCTGTGAACTTTGCTCACATTTGACAGTTGTTGTTATTGGAACTCTTTGGAATATGTAGTGGTGATAAGAGGCTCTGCGAGTTAACCGAAGCCTTCCATATTCAGTTTCTTCAGGCATGTAGTTTCGAACCATTTCTTGAAATACTTAGCTGACATATCGCGTCAAGATTCTTTCTGGGTGCTTAATGTCAGCTTCAGCAACAGGCCATAACAATATTATTCTGCAAAGGTAAAGCAACCACGTCTTACTAGAGAGACCTTTTTTCTGACGTTAAAGGCAGGATACTTCAAGATTTCCAGCTTCTTGAGTGTTACCGCACAACACTGCTCCAAATGCTCCCATACTTGTACCCGGGGATGTCCATATTTAGCCTTTTGCCTCAATCGTCCACTCCAAAGGAGACAAAGATAGTCGATATTGTCAAAAGGCTTCTTTGTCCCGGAGAACCTCTCCCCGACCTATCGGATCCTCAAATAAGCACCACTGCTCTCACGTCACTCCTAGCCCTGTCCCATCATGCCTTGCCGTCTAGGTGCGGCGCAAGCTCACAGTCAGAAGGGCTTTGGGATAAGCGTTTTTTTGAGTTGGGGCTCAACAGCTGGCTCCGCTCCCACAAGTCATGTCCGGACGTATCGACGCTGCTTCTTTTCCATATAGGCATGGTCTCGCTGAATACAAACATGGCCAAGCTACATGTCCTTGTGCGAAACGCTTTCATTCAGCACTCTTCACTTCCTATCAGCACGGCTTCAGCTGGCCAATGGTCTGGGTCGCATGAAGCCGAGATAGCGACCATGCATGCAAATCGGGTCCTGGACCTAAGCGGCAAGCTTTACACTAATATCAGAGATCACCACCGTTCGGCGAATCTATCAATAAGTAGGCTTGGCAAAGCCTCCAAGGGCATTGTTGAGGCTCCACATGTTGCAATATGCGTCTACCTGGCGACTATTACACTTTGGGCTGCTAACCATACAAATAAGTCCAGCTCGTTAAACATTACAAAGGCAGTGCTTAGCCAAGGAGCTAGAATTCTGGAACAGCTTAGCCTTAGTGTAGCTTGTAACTTTACCAGAATCCTAAAGTACCTAGAAGATAATTAAAAGTTACTTAATATTAGTTTCTCTTTACTAGGTTATGCTTTTTATAATAAGTTTAAACTATAGATTATATAGAAGAAAATATTAATAATAAAATATTATTACTTTATAAGTAAAAGCTTAAGCTTACTTTAAATAC
>JABSTN010000262.1:0-41476 GCA_013759125.1 Fusarium sp. NRRL 53293
TACCTTTTTTACTTTTTTTAACTTTACTAGGGTCCCTTATTACAAGCCGGGGGTTAAGATAAAACTTTTGGCAGGGACCTCCGTATACTAACTAACAAATGTAACATTGTCGTGTATATGTACCAGGGATCGTCGTCAACCAACTGCTTCAACCTATCCCCCAACAAAATCCCTCACTGTCTACCCTCTTCTTAAATCGTACTTTGAAGATGGCTTGGGATCGTGACGACTTAGATAACAAGGGCTTTTTCTTCGATGACTCTATCCGCACTACGATTCCGTGGGCCCCATTGCCGCCTCATGTCGAAGCCCTCCGACAGTCAATGCTCGACTTCACATGTCAAGACTTCGACGTAACTTCTGAAGAAGATGCCGCCACGCAGCATGATGCTGAGACATACTCTGACGGACGGTACTCTGAGAGCGATTGGGAACATTTCTTTCGAAATCACTTCTTTGACCCACTTGTGAAAAACGCCTCAAGATCACTTGTAAAAGCCGACTCAGGATCACCGGAAGACTCACGCAGGTCGGTGCAGGATTCGCATCCAAGAGCACGTTACTGACGTATGCCCTATCAGAATTTCACGATGTAATTATTACTACGACAAGGTCGTATCGTAAGTATGGCAAAGACAAATCTGGAAGACAGATGCTCATGACAAAATAATCAGCGATACCGACGCTTTATGGGAAACCTTCAATGGAAAAGGTGACGAGGTCGACAATTCAACAGTCCACCGATTTGAGAACGTAAAATGTCCCAAGCCCGACTACGCGTTCTATCTTCCCATGTACCATCTAAACAATAACTCCCGTATCCCTGGAATTACCAACCACAAAGATCGAGAGTAGCATAAGACACCAACGCCATCGATTATGGAGTCATTCTCATGGTCTAACCTGAAGATGCTTTATAAGGACGGTCTTCGCCCTACTCCGTTTCGTGTTTTTCATAAGGAGCCCCGAGAAAAGGATCTCAAATGTTATCCATGGCTTCTTGTTGAGTACAAGAAGGCAAAGTATACGAATCATGAACGTCAGCAATTAGAGGAGACCGTATGTTGCCAAGCAGCCAACGGAAGAGCAAGTGCTATCAAGCTGAACCAAATCGCGGCGAGGTATGCCATAGAGCTGCCTAATGGGTCACATATTCCTCCGATCCCAGTTGTAACCACTGTCGGATCTAAGGTCAAGGTTTGGATAACATATCTTGCCAAAGACTGTATGGTACTCTATGGGGGTAAATATTCTTGGTCTTCAAGATGGGAGAAACGCAGTCAAGCCTCTGTAAGTTTGCAGCCCAGAAACTTACACTTGCATTTACTGACCGTTTTTGTTAGATGATGAAATGTATCTGGAAGGGTGACATGACTACTCCCCAGGATATTGTAAAGTTTCGGCTTATCCTTGAAAATGCATATACTTGGGCGACGCGTGTATACAAACCTCTGATAACGACATACATTGATCAGTGGAGATTTTTGCATTCTACAGGTGGCCTGGACTTTGCAAGCGCGAGTTTGGCATTGGCGCGCCGCCAACAAGCAATGGAACTCTCAGGGAGTGTGCTTCCGCTGATCCAAGGTGTTCTAGATCGTCATTCAAGCTTCGAACTTGACGATAGTCTGCACCATCGCCTTACACCTATGCTGATGGGGGTCCTCGTTCAACAGATATGTGCTGCAGAGCGCCAGGCGCTTACTCGAGAGATGGATCGTATCGTTGCAGAAAAGGTTAAATCTTTGAGTTTGAACGCTGGAACATGTTCGTGTCCGTGCACAACCAACGCAAGGACAGCCGCAACAGGCGGACAGACCCAAGAATCAAGTCAAGCCACCACAGTCAAGGTCGAAGATCCTACGGATGATGACTACGTGGACTCCCAGTCTCATAGGTCTGGGAGTAACGATTCCACGGCTTCAACACCAACAGGGAAATTTCGCCGAAGTACGCGATTGAACCCTCAAGTACCTTCTTCGCCATCAGGTCAGACACCTAGAACTCCTGATGCAGGGTCAAGTGCAGGAAAAATACCCCTATTTTCTTCGTTACCCAAGGCACCAGAAAGCCAGAGTAGCTATTCGAGGCCAGTGGTCGAAAGCGAATCCTATAATGACCCTGGAAGGGGCACTACGTTTGGAGATGGAGATACAAATACTGTGGATGGCGACGTGACGCCTCTACCTTCACCCTCGGCTGCATCTTCAACCATCTTTACGCCGACTGAGGACGAATCTGCACGAGGTCCTGCACCAAGTCTGTCACCAAAAGGTCCAGCACTAGGTCTGAGCTTGGCAGGCCCATCGCCATCACCCGTGCCAAGTATATTTTCGTTTCGGAGTGTTCCACCAGTAGGTTCGCCTGTAAAGTTCGAATGTCGAGGGTGTGGAAAGATGAGAAATCTGTTCCAGCTCTGTCCCGATGAGAATTGTTCTTCTAGAGTCGATTGGATGAAATGACGCGGGACTTCAAGGCAAACTCTAAATTGTTTATAAAGGAATTGAAAGGAAGAGCTTATCTCCAAATCTACATATACTAGCCTTATAGCTCTCCGTATAATCAACCCTGCCCAATCATAGACGAACAATTTTTGCAAACCCCGCACCGCCCGTGTATTCCACTACTAACAGTTCTTGGTCAGGCATAATATCCGCGTTTGTGTCCATTAGCCCAATACCCAATATGCCACCGGCTAATGCTTTTACATCGTGTGAGGCATGTAGGTATGTCTTTGTCAGATCCTCCAGTCTCACTCTCAGCCATAGCTAACTAGCTGATAGACGTCTGAAGCGTAGATGCTCAAGAGATACCCCGTCATGTCGTCTGGTAAGTACTCACTTTTATCTGTTAAGACATACCAGTCTCAGAACCTGTTTAGTGTGCTCGGCTAGGTAAAGCATGTCACTATGCGAAAGACCATGCCGATGCAAGCCCGAAAACCTCTATCAATGGGTTGATGAGAGAGGGTCATGCAGATCTTGCTACAGAGCTAGATGTGCACCGAACCGATAAGTTCCCGTCATCATTCTTTCTAGACTCCGAGATATTCCAACCAATATCGAGAAACGTCTTGACAGCACATGACGGCCCGTTTTTCCTCAGTCAACAAAGACGTTTTGCGACTGCTGGTACATTCGACGCTTTGATACAACACTACGAGAACTCCATCCACCACTGGCTGTCCATGCTAAGCGTCAAGCGCCTGAGGCAAGACTCGCAAGCTCTGGAGTATTCAAATCAAGGCATTGTCGATGTTCTGGTCTTCTTGGCCCTCGAGGCTCTCGTTACTCAGAGTGATGGGCATGCCATATCGCCACAAAGTAACCCTTCGTATTTAAAGGCAAAGCATGGCAGTTTTATCGCTGAGAGTGGAGGAGCCATCAATATTCGACTGATACAGACTCTCACCCTCGTAGCCTTGTATGAGCTTGGCCATCACATATATCCTGCCGCATATTTGACAATAGGACAAGCTGTGCGACTAGCTACCATGGTTGGACTTCACAGCCAAAAGGATGCACAACAACTGTTCGTGGAACCGGAAACATGGACATTATGCGAAGAGCAGAGACGGACTTGGTGGGTGATTGTAATGCTTGACAGGTAGGTCCAGAGACACGTGTGATGAGGATTCAATCGTTGATTGTTACTAGAGTTGTCGTTGCCGGCTCTCCTCGACTCTCGATGGCTGCTCCCGATCCGACCACGAATGATCTTCTGCCTTGCAACGACGATGACTGGACAAATGGACGAATAGGGTTCAATGAAGCACTATTCACGCGAAACTTCCACTCGCCCTCGTCCTTGGGGCAATTTGCAAGAGTATGCCAGGCTGTTCACATGTTTGGCAAAGTTCTTCGTCACATAAAGGCCAGAGAAAAAGACATTGAACCCGTCGAGCTTACAGCCGAGGCGTTGCAGCTGCACATCGTTTTGACAGCGTTAGATCAGGGCATCGCGAGCAATGAATGTGACATCACGGCGGCGCATGGAAGCTTGCACTCGGCGTTGTCACTGTGCAGTTTGGCCCGACTGCTTCTGTACAATGAATATGCATGTAACGAGCCCAGTTTCAGCACCGCACGCGAGAGATTAGCTGCTGAGGTGGAGATGCAACAGATAGCTCTGGCCAGCATTCAACACATCGTGTCTAAGACAATACCGCATATGGCGAGGCAAATAGTTTCGGCGAGTCAGCAACAATCCAAGGGGCCGAGACACTCGCCCATCTTGGCTAGCTGCCTGTATCATGCAGCGACAGAGTGCGCGTGGTTTGTCAGGGAGAACAACGACGCGGAGATGGTGGCTGGTTTAGAAGCCATCACCGAAGCACTACAAGTTCTGAAGTCTGAGTGGGCTGTTTGCGGTAAATCTGACTCACCCTGTCAAGTCCGAAGTTGACATGGCGCTGATCAATCTTACGCAGACGAATATCTCTCTTATTTGGAGAGGAATAGGTCTTGAGACTGACATCATTACAAGAGCAACAGGGCCGATAGAAGGTCAGAAGGCTCACTAGTGTTTTTCTGTCTGTCCGCAACGACGTCGCATTCCCGCTCTGCCCGCTCTGCCCGCTCTGCTTACCCTGAGGTCTACAGCAAACTCGAACCCCGCCTCCGCTCTGCCCGCCCCAATGTTACTGACATTCCCCCATCTGCTCTACTCCTTTGGCTGGCTGACCTAAAAACACGACAAAGCATCAAACCGCCAAATTCTCTACTCAAAGATCCTCAATTTATTATAAAAAGTGCAATAACCCCCATCATGTCCTCTTCATTCTATCTATCTTCAGGATATCTCACACTTGTTTTTTCTTTCAACAGCCCTTGAAACTTATTATCTTTAGTCGTTCATCATCACGATTTGCTCCATTCATCAACATGTCTCAGCTCGTTTGGCTTGTCACTGGCTGCTCCTCTGGCTTTGGGACAGAGTTTGTGCACCAGATCCTCTCCCGAGGCGACAAGGTCATTGCAACTGCCCGAAACAGTGCAAGGATCGAACCACTTGCAAGTCAAGGAGCAGCTGTCCTTGAACTAGATGTCATAGACTCGCAAGACAGCATTGACCAAACCATTGCCAAGGCCATTGCCATGTATGGGCGCATCGATGTGTTGGTTAACAATGCTGGTTTTGTAGCTGCTGGCTCTTGGGAGGATCTCAGGTATTACTCTTACGAACTAATAGCATTGCCGACCTTGCTAACATGTCAAGTTATGATGAATTTGTTTCCTCCTTCGAAACCAACGTCTTCGGACCAATCAAAGTTACGCGAGCAGTGCTTCCGCATATGAGAGTCAGAAAATCAGGAACTATGGTCTTTATCAGTTCTTTATCTGGCTGGGTTGGGCACCAGTTTACTGGAGCTTATGCGGGATCAAAGTTTGCTCTTGAAGGTCAGCTTCAAAATTATGTCTATGAGGGTCTACCTGTCTAATATAAAATCAGGTGTTGTTGAAAGTCTGCATAACGAAACCAAGGCTCTCGGTCTTCGCACGCTTTTAATGGAACCCGGTCGCTTTCGAACCCCTCTCTTGTCAACAGGTCACCTTCGGGCAAAGCAGAGTCAAATTCCCGACTATGAATCAGCCTCCGAGATTCATTACAATCACCTTCATGGCGGAGATTTGAAGCAGCCTGGAAACCCAGAAAAGTTCGTCGCTATTGTGCTTGACTTGGTCAGACAAGAGGGCTGTGCAC
The DNA here is from genome assembly GCA_013759125.1 of Fusarium sp. NRRL 53293. Classification (NCBI taxonomy): domain Eukaryota; kingdom Fungi; phylum Ascomycota; class Sordariomycetes; order Hypocreales; family Nectriaceae; genus Fusarium; species Fusarium sp. NRRL 53293. The sequence goes on from JABSTN010000262.1 coordinate 5,704, forward strand.
AGGGGAAAAGCATCCCATTCCGTCTTCCAATTGGGAAAGATGCGGTAGAAGAAATTGGGGCTAAAGTCAAGGATGTTTTGGAGACATTGCAGGAGTGGGACTCTATTATAACAGAAACTGACTACTAGTGGGTATACTGACAGCAATTACTTAAAGTAATGGAATATTATTCGCCTTGAATATTCGCAATCATGCATGTTCTTAATTCCATGTGATGGGACCGAGTGGGATATCGAGTGGGATATCACGTGCCACAGAAACTAAAATCCAGGGAATCGGCATTTGAAGTGCAAACTGTGGCTATATCCCACTGAACATCCCACTGAGTGGGTCTCAGTTTACGGCTTGCTCCTTTGATGCTGGGGTCCAAGCTCGCGCTTTGCTCAGTTGCATTGTTATCCCACCGGATATCTTTGTCATAATAAGGTTTAATCCAATGACGGCAAAGCCGCAAGCATGACGAAACATACCTTCTCAAAGCAATTGGGGTTGCTTTCACATCATGTTACATTGGAAAATTAAACAAACCCTGCAGACTTGGCATGTATAAGTACGATGCTGCATTCCGCCACCAAAACAGCTCACCACCAACATCCTCAATCATAATCCATCGTGTATCTTGAGTCGACCAAACACAAATCCAACAATCACCATGCAGTCCAAGATTTCTCTCCTCGGCTTGGCCGTTCAGGCTAGCCTGGCAATCTCAATTCCTCGACCTTGCACTTGTCCATCGATTTCTGGCAACAAGACGATCGATGCTTATCAATTGTATCCCGAAAACGTTGATTTCGATACACGACGTTGTCTTTTGTACACAAGGTTAGTACTCATGAGCGTTATTCAACATCACGGGTTAAATCCTGACCTTCATTATAGCGTACTGTACAATGCGACGGCTGTTGCCTGGGACCCCTATCGTGGAGAAATAGTCCATACTTTCAAAGCGCCTGGGCTCAGCGGCAACCCTCTGCTCCATGCAAGCGGTGTACGCGTCGACACCCTGGACCGACTCTCTGTTATCATCGACGCCGGTGCTGCTTTCGATACCGCTGGCCAGAATATCCAGGGCGACAACGAGCTCGTCAAGTTCGACCTTGTAGACAACTCTTTACTGTGGCAAGCGAACCTGACCAAGGCAACCAATGGTGTATACGGCGGTTTCCAAGACAGCGAAAGCGACGATGCTGGTAACACTTTTGTTCTCGGAACCTTTCCCAGCAGTTTGATCAAAGTCAGCGCAGATGGAAAGTCGGTTGTCCCGTGGTATCTCGTCGAGCCAGCCAACCATACCATCCACGGTTTTTCAGGAATCTCCCGCAAAGGCGACACGCTCTTTGTGACTGATAACACGGATGGTCAGCTATACAAATTTGACGTCAAAGCAGCAAAGGGCAAGCCGGTTCGTGTCCCGACATCGAAGGATGGCAAGGCCCTTGGCCAGAATCTTGACGGCTTGCAGCTGCCCTCACTTTACGCCGGTACTGTTCTTTTGGTCAGCGATAATGTCAACGGTACAGTTGTGTTGAGATCTAGCAATGGAAAGTGGAAGTCTGCTGAGAACCTCGGCACGATTTCTAATCCTTACGTCAGCCAGGGCGGATTCACTGTTGCATCTGTGCAGATCTCTGATAGTATCTATGCTGTCACTGAGTTTTTTGGTGATGCTATCAATGGAACTCTCCCTGGCAACAGGACAGTTTTCCCCTTAAGGGATATTACAGAAGAGGTAGAAACTCTACTAAGAGCTTAGTTATTGCAATTAGTCAAGAGCTAGATATGCTTTTACTCAGTGTTATCTTATAGACTTTTAGTAATAAATTACTATTTATAGAGAAAGAATGGATTCCTTTACCATTGTATCTATGTAAGAACAAAAATATAAAGACTTACCTTTTCACTCTCTCTCGTACAGGCTATATAAAAGCTTCAGCCCATTAGCCAAAGATTCACATCCATCCATACTTGTCAAAGCGTGCTCGCCAAGCTTCAACTTTTACGCGTTTATAACCAGACGCAGCTACATCATCAGTGTCGTCGCTGTCGTCGAAAGGACGTTTCTTGGCTGTCTTTGTTAACCCGCCACCTTCGCCGTTTGACTTTTTGCCAGAAATCTGAAGCACTGAGATCTGAGTAGTGAGATCTTCACTGGTGGGTTCCGGAGAATCTATATCCATACCCGCCGAGCTGGATGCTCCATCGCCCTCTGTCTCACCATTTTCAGACCCATCATCTTCAGACCCATCATCCTCGGACCCTTCATCCTCAGATCCTTCATCCTCAGATCCTTCATCCTCAGACCCTTCATCCTCAGACTCGTCCTCTTCAGACATATCTTCATCAGGGTTGTGCTTTATCTTTGTCCAGTATTTCCAATCCCTAACCTTCTCCCGCTCTTCCCACTGAACCAACTGTCTCGACTCTTCACGCATCCTTTCAAAGTGTTCCGCTTTGTAGTCGTCGAGCCGACTCTGTGCCTCGCGATCTGCGTCCTTGTGTGCCATGTTTGAATACTTGCGCAGAGAAATGTAGTGGAGTGAATATCGCTCTGTATAGTCAAAGGGCTTGAGAAACGAGAAGCTGCTCTCAATTGTAGCAGGGCAGAGTGTAAGCAATTCCGAGTCCTTAGGGCGAGGCTTTTGCGGAACATCAGTCAATTCTTCCATTTCGCTGTCAATGGCATATTTAAGCTGGGTTCGGCGTTTATCATTCGTTGTTTCAATTGCAGGCTGAGGTTTGTAACCACGTCTCCATCGCGTTCCTCCTTCGAGAGGAGCCTTGAGCGCCCCTTCAAGCCAATTATCATGTGCTGTGTACTCCAACAGATTGTTGTCCTTTAAGAATTGGCCGTATTCATCGTCCAGGCGGTGTTGGATCTCGAGGATACGCCTCTCGGTTTGATGTCCTTTGGGGTCCAAACTGCAGTGTTTGTAATATCGGAGGGCTTGGCTCAAGAAGTCCTCAGGGTCAAGAACCGCGAGAATCTCCTCAATCTTGTTGTCGAGGCTAAGGTCTACCGGGACGTGGTCCTTAACACTATGGTAACAATGGCTATCTCCATTGAATGCTTCCATAAGATATAGGCACAGTGAATATGTAAGCTTTTCGCGATACGTAGGATCCATTTTCAGTGCTTGTCGGTTTAGTGGTAACTCTGTATATTGCATAATTTGTTGGTAATTGTTTGTGGCTGATTGTGTCTGTGTAGGTATTTGTTTAATTAATTATAAGATGACGGGGTTTGACTATTTAAAATACAAGCTGAGCTACACCTTTAGTACATTTCTAGTAAAGTAATAATTACTTTCCTTTGAAATCTTTATCTTTTTATCCTGTTTAATGTTATGATTGGTTAGAATCTATTTTAGAACACTGCTTTTGTTTTACATTCTTTGTCTATGGCGCTTTGTGGCTATGTGTATAATCTGTTCAGTCAGACTGAAAGGACTCCATCTTTATAGGGGTCATTCTAGGGCCGGGGAAAGAGTGTGTCGGCGTTGTTCTTATTATAGTTTATATTAATACAGTACTTGAAAGAGCCTCTGCGGTTGCTACCAGCTGAAGCACGTGCGCTATTGCTATATTAAAAGTAAGGTCATTAAAATCTCATCCCTTGCATGAAAGCAAAATTGTCTAGTCAGACGTGAAGTGGGTTATAGAATGATAGCCTCACAGCCTGGTAGAGTGAAATGTTCCCCCCTAGCGAAATAGCCACTTGTCAGCCTATGGCCGGGCGGTGCAGCGTAGCCATAGTATGACACATGCCTTCCACTGCCGCATGACAAAGCCTTCTTCTCATTATTCCAGAACCTGGCGTTTCCAATCTTTGTCCGTAGTATACACTGACGCAATAGAAGTGTTCGTCCTCGGCGAGGTCAAGTTGTTTGGGCGCACCGCCAGTAGTCGACCCAAATGTATGACCCCAGTATTCTCCAAACCTCATCTGCAATCCATCAATGTCTTCCTATCCCCTCATGTACGCAGCAGTGATGCGAAGACCACGATTGGTGACAGGAGTTCCACTGGATTCGCCCTATGCAGCATAGTAAATGAATCCCGCTCAGAAGCAGAAACTTTCGCCACAGTGTAAATGGCTAAAGACTCACCATAGGAGAAGAGGACAGTGGTAGGAGAGGTGAATTTGGAGCTGATTGTATTAATCTAAGCGGATAAGCCACTCAGGGAGGTGTATGAAAATTTATTCGGGGCCGTTGTGGCCCGCGACGCGGTTGCATTTACTACTTTTCGCAATCTGTTGCTCTTTCTTGAGTGCAAAGTGGCCTCTGTCAAGTTGGTCACAAGTCCATGACAAAGAGTAGTGTGACAACCCCTGAGCCTCGCCAGTGGGTGACATGGGTAGATCTCTGTGTGTTAGAAAAGATGGGCTGCTATTGGCTCTAGATTAGTAGCTTAGCAGTGGCCGGCATTTATACCCGAATTAAGCGACCGTCAGCCTATGAACGTCAATGAACCCCAGTTTAGTTTTATCATTTGCCCTATGGCGAACGAAACTGGGCTTCAGCCCGTGCACGCCAGCATATAACCTGGTCTTCAGCTGGGCCGATTTAGCCGAAAGAACAAAAGGCTTCAGACATAAATGGGATCTCGCAACATCGAGTTACCAGTGTTCGTCATCTTTACAATCTCTCCACTGTTTTCTCATCAGATTTAGCATGGGTCCATCTACAAGCCTAATAGTATTTCTGGCCTGGTGCCATTGGGCCTACATTGCAGCCTCTCAAGCTGCGTTTCCCAGCTGCGCTGTGAGTAGTAGGAATTCGGTTATAATAGTCTGGCTTTTCTAACTACCCCATCCCGTAGTCCAGCTGCTATACTGGTTTAGTTGGCAGCAGCTCATCACCTACAACAAGCTGCAACAGTTTCGATTACAAGTGTATATGTCAAGATGATGATTACCTCGAGGAGCAGATCTGTTGTTTGCACAAAGAATGCTCCGACGGAGATCGCGAGGCTGCTGAGGGCTATGCAAGATCAGTCTGCCAAGCTGTTGGTGTTACTTTGGGTCATAACTTAACTTGCCCTACAATTTCGGCATCTGCATCGGGTACAGGTAAATTTGCCACTTCTGTTGTACTAAAGACCAGTTCCCGGCTTACAGACTTACCGCAGCTACGGAGGATGCAGGATCCAGCACCAAGACCGATACTTCGGGCTCCTCTGCATCTCTAGACTCAGCCTCTGGCAACAACGAAAGCGGCAACGAAAGCGGCGGCGATAGCGGCGGCGATAGCTCGAAGACTCACATAGCTCACCAAACGTCACAACATAAGATTAAGACGGGATTGGGTGCGGGATTGGGTGCGGGAATACCTGTCTTGGGTGCGATTATAGGTGCCATTGCCTGGTTTTTGAAGCGGAAGAAAAGGCAGTCTGCTGCACAGACACCACAAACCGCCACAACAGCTCAGCCTCCACTCGATCCCGCAGCCCCAACTTACGAAGTTCAACAAATTCACGCGGCACCGAGTGCTTCATTTTACCCTGTGCCGCAAGCACATCCTCAGAATACAGCATATTCGGAGCCGCCAATATTTGAAGCCTATGGATCGCCTGGAAATATTGAAGAAGGCCGATATAGTGCAACAAAAGTCCCTGCTGCTCATGAGCTGCCAGTAGGAAGGACATAGGTTGCCCAATCAACAGGAAGTATGCGAGTCTTTGTCGTCGTTTGGGAAGTGGAGAGGATTAGTGTAGTGTCAATAGGAGGCGCTGTGCCATGAGGAATGCCAGTATGTAGCCTAAGGGGTCAGCTGCTTAACACCATTGAATTGCCGGCCTTGGTTGCCATGGCTTCTTGTTATTTACGAGGGTTTAATGCAGGATTGCAGCCTATCTCTACAACTCGATTTACATTAGATTAAGACTAAGCAACGCCGCAAATTGTGGGTAGTCTAATGAGAAAGACCAACTCCCAGGATCGGGACTTATCTGCATTCCGAGTGTCGCTAATATGACAACGGCGCAGCAGCTCAAGTGTCTATACATGCCCAACTACGAAGAGCCAGAGTTGTCAGCGCACGACCAGGCTGCGGAACCTCCAGATACTTTGTATGAGGCTATAATGTCAACCACGGAGGCATATGTCCCGGCGATAGTTAGAAATGTCCCCAAGATAATGATTGTGACGCTCCAGAGCACTCCGATGGACCAAGTAATCGAGCGATCTTGTTTCCCGCGCTTCCAATTGTCGTAGAGCCACATGCATCCCATGGGCTGGAATGAGAGTGATGTAGCAAGCAGTGCCCCGATAAGAGAAACGAGCCCACCAAAGATGGGGATACCGCTGGCTATCACATATGCAACGACGGTGATGCCAAAGGTACATCCTATCCAAGATGCCCAATGCGTAAAGGTATTGGCGGCAAGATGCTTGGAGCCTCGCAAGACACGTACAAAGACATGCTTGCTTGCCAGCTAGAACATAAACGGCTTAGCAACAGTTCTTTTACATATTTAGACTAGGGACTCACATGGCAAGTCAACATAGTCGTGACGATTAGCCCAGGAAGTGCGATTCCGTAGCTGACTCTCTTGATCAAGACACCTGCAGATCCGAGAGCAGGCGATGCAACATACGAGCCACAGAAATAGTACACCACGCAGCCGATTGCGATATAGCAGGCACTAATAACTGTCTGGCACAGGATAAGAGATCTCGTATAGTGTCTAGGATCCCTCATTTCTGCAGCAATACTGAAAAAGGCCGGGGTGCCTGCATAGGCAAAGATCAACGCACAGATAGCGGACATGGCGTTTGTAAAGCTCGGCTTCTTGAAGAGCTCGTAGTCCGATACCCAGACTGCGTCTTTGGGTGCAGCTGCAGGTCGATCTTGTATACCCACGGCAATTGTAAGTATGATGACTGTGTTTAGGACATTAGCATGGCTCTCTCAGGAGAGGGGTCCGGGCATGTACTGACCAGAAGAGATGACGCAGATTAATCCCAGCCAAGCCAACCAACTTAACTTCCCGAGGGTTCGGATACTAGCAAAAATGAAACCAGTGACGGCTGCAACAGCGACAAAGACGGCAGTACAAGTCCCATGATTTGAAACGGCATTGAAGCCAATTGACACGCTGAGCATGGCCGATCCGCAGACAAATGTCCAGTCTATATGACCAAGTGTCAGTCAAAGTTCAACCACCCTAGTCCTCAAAAACGGGCGGCTTTGACTTACAGAGACCAAATGCAAAGCCAAAAATTTCCTGCCCGGCATGACCAAACATCAGGCCGCCCGCATCATCAATACCGTACACTTCACGATGCCGAAGCTTGAAAGTGCCAACTATGTAATCTGACCACGTCGTAATTGCAGCGATAACACAAAGACAGATAAGGCCGGGTATCATTCCCAGCGTGTCAAACACAGATGGGATGGACAAGATTCCAAGGCCAAGCTGTGTCTTCATCATCAGCCCAGCTGTGCCCACCCAGCCGACCTACACATACCATTAATAACCTGGATAATTTGTAGGAAGTGTAAACTCACATTGCGGTAATTTGGACCATCATTGGTAAGTCTTCCGAAAACAGCATCATGAGCATGACCAGGATCATCGTGAACTTCACCCGCAAACACCTGACCCTCCTGATCATCAACCTTTTCGGTACCAAGCATAGTAGCAATTTATCAGATAATCAACCTTGTGTTCACCTCCCAAATATTAAGAAATAAAGGAAAGCAAACCCGAGATGTACATTTTGTCACGATGCGAAATTTTCTCCATTTCAGCAGTAATACCTCCGATTCTAACTGCCAAGACCACAGAAGCGGAGCATTCTCACAGTAAATGTCATACAATTGAGCTGTATTGGGGTTTTATAGAGTAATTTATTCTCATAGTCCCAGAGTGAAATCCACTTGGTGAAGAAATTCTGCCGATACCGGATGTTGGAGAATGGTGGGCTAGAGGTTGATTGGTTGGGGTAGTGGGTTATCAATCTGATCTAAACTCAATTGGAGATCTCGTTCGTTCGTTTAGTGCAAGGGGTAGAATTTGTTGACTTTGTCATGCGTTTCAATCGTTTGGCATTGTAGAAACTGTGAAAAGGTCTGACATATATGCTTGAAATTTTTGTGGTGAGTAAGTTCTGTATTCTGATTGCTCCAGGATGACAGATATCTGTCAATCCGATGAACTGGCTCCAGTGCTGTTGTCCCCCCAACAATAGACAAGCAGACCGAGTCAGTCACAGCGCAATTGACAGCGCAATATCGGAAACACAGATAAAGTGAATTATAAGGCATAAGAAATCTCAAATCCAGCATAACTCAAATTTGCCGCTTCTATGAATCGTCTGGCTTGGCTCAAACACCAGAGTTGTTTCTCTTTTCTCGTCATGATGATCTCGTGTGTGATCTGGCCCTAAACCAAGAAGGGAAAGGTCTTGACCTTTCGGATGTTTTGTTCCACTGGCCTATCAGCTTTCATTCCGTAGATTCACCAGAGGCCGAAACTCGAAGACCTCGGCTATGTACTCCACGCGTGGTAATACTTTAGCAGATGTCTGCTAGATGCCTTGGTGTAATTTAAAAAAAAGACAGCTGTATTATATTTCACTTTTGATAGGAGAAATCTTCCAATCTAAGCTTTCAAAGGACAAATCTTGGCTACAGCATCGACGCTCTTTTTATGTCTGTTGACGTTCTATATACATCTCTTGTTTACGTTATTGAACGCTGTGTTAATGCTCTGCTTTTGATTCCATCTATGTATATAAGACATCTCAGCTGAGATAAAATAAAGAATACATCGCGAGCTACAAGAGATCTTTGAATATTATTCTTCTCCCTTTGTAATCATCCTTGAGATATAAAGCTTAATTGCAGAAGCAGACCGTAAGCAAGTTCAGGGTAGGCACTACTCTTATCAATCGAATCGGCCCGATAGCAGGACCAATGACAACACGCTGCTCAAGTCGCGAGGATTGTGCCTACGATAACCTGTCTCGTGACGCGGGATGGCATTCGACCTGCCGACTTGATCTAGATTATCAGCCACGTGTTGGTGATGGTTTGCAGCTACAGTGATCGGCCGATGAACCGAAGAGTCGCACAGCCAGTTGAGATTAACAAACCGTAGCTAAGCTTCAATAGATAATTCATGACAGGCGTCGACAATGCTTCCAGAGCTATCACTCGTCATTTTCGGCTCCGGCAGATGAAATCGCGGGGAAATCTGAACCATGCCTCTGGATCTAGACCTTCCAACGGACTTCTCTACCGCGGGCTTCTCGCCGTCGACCCCCTCATCACGAGTCAAGAAACAACCCAAGCTTAGTCTAACTCAATCCAACGTTGTGCAAAGGGCGTTTTTCGTGTCGAGCTACGCGTGCGGGAATTGGCCGAGCGAAAAATCCTTGTTTTTGGAGATGGAGACACTGAGATTGGCTGAGTCTGTTCGAGAGCATTCTGACCCGCTTTATTAGCACCAGAGATTGGCATAACCTTGTTTCTCGTTGGTCAATCACACGTGAGAGTACCCCACCCCCAGAATTGGACTGCGTTGCGGAGAAATTGGGCCTTGAGGAGATTACGTACCAGAAGTGGGAGACTCTTCTCCAAGATTCTGTGGTGCCATTTGGCGGTGAATCGGGCCATGGACTGACTGGAAACTGGAAATAGCCTCGAAGAGATACAAACAGCGAACATTCTACTCATTCATGAAAGTAAACATAAAGACTCTGCTGTCTCTTGGTGAGCAACCCGTGCCGACGATTGCCATCCTCCCCCCCATCTCCCAGCACAAGCTAATACCATTCAGGCAACTGTCCCGCACGCCCAAGTCTAGGCAAACTTCTTAGCCCGTCTCTTCCTCCGGAAACCTGGCCGATCACCTCTCCATCTTTCCCCCCAGCATTTAATAGAAATATTGGGGCGGTTGCCCATTCTCCATCTTTCCCCAGATCACACTTCCCCGCATCTCTCTCTCACATCTTTTCTCTTTTTCTTATTCATTGAAAGGAATTTTCGCTCCGTTGATCATGTCGGACGAAAAGGTCTCGGCTGCTGCCCCAGAGGCTCACCTCGATACCTCTGATCCTAGCAAGACTCACCCTGATGTTATCGACCATGCGCGCTCGGCTGCCAACAAGGAGCAGAACATGACCCTCATGCAGGGCATCAAGCTGTATCCCAAGGCTGTCGCGTGGAGCATTCTCATCTCGACTTGCATTGTCATGGAAGGATTCGACATTGTCCTTGTCAACAACTTCTGTGAGTTGCGTCGCACAATATTACGCGACTTGGACTGACAGTTGTTGTTTAGATGCTTTCCCTCAGTGGAACAAAAAGTACGGTCAACTCCAGCCTGATGGAACATATCAGGTGTCAGCAGCATGGCAAGCCGGCTTGAGTAATGTATGAGGCAATGAGCCATTAAAGGCTACGACAAAGCTAACCATCATAGGGTGCCAACGTCGGTTCCATCATCGGTCTCTTCCTCAACGGTTGGCTCTCAGAGCGCTTCGGCTATCGATACACCATCATCGGCTGCATGATCTGGCTCTGCGGCTGCATCACCCTTTTCTTCACCGCCCAGAACGTACAAATGCTCCTCGCCGCCGAAATTCTCTGCGGTCTGCCATGGGGTATTTTCCAGACCATCTGCGTCACGTACGCCTCCGAAGTCTGCCCCATCGCCCTCCGAGGTTATCTCACCACATATGTCAACTTCTGTTGGGGTCTCGGACAGGAAATCGGCATTGGAATCTTGCGATCTATGATCGGTCGAACCGACGAGTGGGCTTATAGAATCCCTTATGGTCTGCAGTGGATCTGGCCTGTGCCTTTGATGGTGGGCTTGTGGCTTGCTCCCGAGTCTCCTTGGTGGCTCGTTCGCAAGGGCCGTGTTGCTGATGCTAAGAAGAGTCTTCTTCGACTTACAAGCCTCAACCGTGAGACTGATTTCGATGCTGATGAGACTGTTGCTATGATGGTTCATACAACTGCCCTCGAGGAGAAGTTGACTGAGGGAAGCTCCTATATCGATTGTTTCAAGGGCGTTAACCGTCGACGAACAGAAATCGTCTGTATGGTTTGGGCCATGCAGAACCTCAGCGGCAACTCCTTTTCCAACTACTCGACCTACTTCCTCGAGCAAGCCGGTATGTCTGCCGAGCACGCCTACTCATTTGCTCTCGGACAATATGCTATCAACATGATTGGTGTCTTTGGTGCCTGGGGTCTGATGTCCTTCGGAATCGGTCGCCGAAGCCTCTACCTTTACGGATTGTGCGGTCTCTGCATCGTCTTGTGCATTCTTGGCTTCCTTGGTCTTGTCCCTGAGGCTGATCGCCAGAAGGGTGCTCTTGCTACTGGAAGTCTGATGATTGGCTGGGCTGTTGTTTACCAGCTCACTGTCGGCTCTGTGGCTTATTCCCTTGTCTCTGAGCTTCCATCTCGCCGCCTTCAGATCAAGACCGTCGCTCTTGGCCGTATCTTCTAGTAAGTCTGACCTACAGATACCAAAAGCACTCGCACCTAACCAATCACAGTGGTATTGTTGGTATTGTCAACGCTGTTCTGGCTCCTTACATGCTCAACCCCACCGCTTGGAACTGGAGCAACTACACCGGTTTCTTCTGGGTAAGTCTCGAAACCACTCTTCATCATGTCCCCAAGCTAACATGCTTAACAGGGCGGCATCTGCTTCCTCTGCGTCATCTACACTTACTTCCGCCTGCCCGAGCCCAATGGCCGAACCTTTGCCGAGTTGGGTGTTCTGTTCGAGAAGGGTATCAGCGCTCGAAAGTTCGCTACCACCAAGGTCGATGTATTCCACGAGTCTGTCGATGATCACGTTCTCGAACAGTTGAGCAAGGCCGATCAAGCTACAGTTGAGACCGTTGAGCAAGCCCCAGCACGCAAGTAGATATTAATCAAAGGGCTATGAGGCGCCTAGATCAAACTTTTTTGGACAGCCTTTGCTTGCACGTCAACGAGTCAAGACAAGACAGCTTTTGTATACAATAATAACGAAGAAATAATGAGACATTGAATAATTATACTGATCGTGTACCATCCTCGGTGAAGCCTGACCTCCTTCCGCTTGTGTAGATCCATGCATACAACCTCAAGCGGAGCTATGTCTCCAAGCGTGACCATCTCTGCCGATCTCTGCCATCATCTCGGCAAATCCGAAAACCCCCACTTCCGCCCAACGTTGGCATTTGTCACAATTATCCAAGGCCTTGATGTTAAAAGTGTGAGCTAATAGCCCGCAGTCATCTCATAGTAACTCCTGGGCAAGGCAAAAATAAGGTAGTTCATAAGTTTTCTAGTTATATTATCAGGCCACGGGAAAGTCCAGACGCGACGCGCTTAAGTTTCACTCTTGGGTTTATTGCCTCAAGAGCCGTCCTTCAGTGATACAATCCATTGATCTACCAAGCAAGACAAGGAGAAGGCGAGCGAAACGGGATCTGAATCCATCCAATGTCAAGATCAAGACCGTTGAATGGACTGTCGGCGAAAGTACTCGTAGCCAGGATGCCATGTTAGGTCGCCCTCTAGCCTGATGCGCTAATCTCACTCTCCCGTGACGTTTTCAGCAACAGATGGCGATAGCACAAACACCGGCACCGACTTCCACTAATATGTACTGGAAGAAATCGATAGCATCAAGGAGAACGAAGTGCGTAGGTAACTCCCAGCACCAAGGTCCAAGTAATAACAGGCTCTTAGCCACATGTAGTGTTTTTGTTTTAGCTTGAGGTATCCTGCTTCTGCTTAGTGAAGCTAACCAAGCTATCAAGCCAATCTTGATGGCCATTCAATATGGGATTCGGCTTCGTAGCCGCGAGTTTAACCCCGGGCTGCCCAATCTGAGACTCCTGCGTCAAGATTCTAACCACGCCATAATCCAAGTCCTCCACAATCCAAGCATGATAAACATCTAGCTTAGAACTCTCATCCCCATCTACCCATGCTCTCCATGCCAAGCGTCCAGGTGAGCCCGCGCTCGGCGGCACAGACTCCATGACCTCTGCCGGAAAAGGACCAAACCCGAAAGTCGAGAAGCTGAAGCTGTCACCCTTCTTGAGAATGTTGCCGGTGACTGGCGGCGTGGTATCACTGCAGTTATTGTAGTAAGACTCCCATTGGGTAATGTCGGCGAGATAGCTCCAGACTTGGGCGGCAGTGATATCGCGCACAATTACTTCGTTGGAGGTATAGTTGTTGGTGGTTCCGGGTAGGAACTTGGTAGGCCAGATAATTGCTGACTGCATCGTGCTTGAACTTTGGAGACGAAGTATAACAAAATGATCATTGACCTTTGTCTGATGGCTATTTAGCTAAAGAACTCGAATCTTGCTTATGTGTATTTGTAGAACTTCCCTTATCGGCAAAGGCACGTCGGCAAAGGCGGCCCGATGAGGACTGATTACAAATCCGATTCACATCTGCGATTAACGGTTTGCACTAATTATCAATTGGGAATGACTGGTTTTACGAGTTTGATCAGACGCACAGTAGCCTTATTGTATTTCATTACCTCGCACTTTCCGCTAGTTGTATATTTCAATACTTTACATAGAAAACTAATAACAACTAAACTTCCAACTACCTAAACTGTAAACTTTCTTTACAGTTCGCATTAGGTACATAAAGCACCAACTTCCTTAGGTCATAAAGACGCCCTTGTAACTACCTAGATAAATCTTTCAAATATAATCTTTAACAAACTCCTCAATATCATCTCCTGACAAGTACATCTTATCATCCTGCAGTCCTTTGTTAACAGAATAATTCACAACACACCCCTTACTATATATTTCACTAGAGATCTAAACCAGACCGCCCTTTACATCTTCGTTTCTAGCTTGCTCAGTACCTGCCTCTCAAAGAGTATCGCCTATTGCTGGCTAAATCGTACCTATTATCCCTCTTTACTAGATTAATAGGTCTTCATCTCCTAGTTCAAACTTGCTTAGTAAGCGGTTGTAAACATTGCAGACTATCCTCCGGTATTGTCCATTTTAAAGATCAAGCCTACTTATCACAACACCTAATTAAACTTTATATCTCGGTGTTTTCGGCACCAACTTTTTAACTACAGCCGATTGGCGGATTTACTTTATCCATGCTACAAAAAGCTAAAAGGATACAGTAAACGTGTATATGTACGCATAATCAGAGTTCGTAAATCCTGCCCTGTCTGATCTGAACTCTATAACAGGCGATTGCATCCATCTAAAATGTGCTCCTGGCTAAATGTCTGCCCTGATCCATAATGGCCCCATATAGGTATTCAATTTATTCCCTTAGATTTAATATAAAATCACTCGGTTTCTCTCAAAAAGACAGGAGTTGCATCACCCCGCCCTGTGGCTACTTATATACGTCTTGCGACAGATACATTGGCTGGAGCCGGCTAAAGACTAGCACAGAGTTGCACTGTGGACTATATATCCCACACTCGATCAGCAGAGAGCCACATTCAACGTTTAATGTTATCGTTCTTGAGACAACTTGCCATTGCGGCCTGCGTCCCGTTCTTGGTGACTGCTTCCTATCCTATCGCTGTCATTGTTGAGTTCGATGGGACTTCTCATTGGGTAAGTGCCAGATGATAATGAAGCATGCATACTCTAGAACCTTTTGCTAATGTAGAAGGAGGATGCGGAGGGTTTGACGCGCGCCGCGGCGGTTTCTCTTCGTAACGTTGACCTAGCCTGCACTGTATCACGACGATATGTTTACAACCACTGGAGTTTCCGAGGTGCATCTCTCAGTATCGATTGCAATACCGATGTCATCCCCACTAAATCAATCGTTACTACCATAAGATCTATTGAAGGCGTAGGGAATGTATGGCCAATCACTACAGAGAAACCGACTTCTCTTAGCTCCAGGGGGACAGGCATCTCGAAGACCGAATTATTCCGTCCACGCTACGAACAGAACAACCACGAAAGAGGCTTGACTCTTGACAATAATCTTAATCACAGATCAGAAGCAAACTCAGACACTTTATCCACTCATATCGATACCGGAGTTGCAAGGCTACGCGCCGAGAACATCACTGGCGCAGGTATACGAGTGGCTGTTCTCGATGGGGGTTTCGATCTCACTGTGCCAGGATTGAGCCTAACCAGCGTCGATTACACTCATGATATGATAAATGGTGGCGACGACGTACAAGACGAGTGCTGGTTTCACGGTACGCACGTCTTAGGGACCATAGGCGCCAAAGGTAACGGGGCCGAGCATAATGTCAGCGGCGTCGCGCCTGATGCGACGTATGAGCTGTTCCGTATCCAGCCCTGCGACTCGTCCTCCGCCTAAGAGGATGCCCAACTGGCTTCGTTGATTGATGCTGCGGACAGGGGCGTCGATATAATCACTTGCTCATATGGAAGCCTTGGTGCCTGGCCCGAGGGTAAGACAGGTGTCACATCGAGGATTGGTGACTGCGCAAGCTAACTGGATTGTAGATCCCTGGACTTCTGTGGCAGATAGAATTGCCGCGAATGGCGCACTCGTTTTTTTCCCGGCCGGCAATCGTGGACCGGGAATCTTTACTGGCAACAGCCCGGCTGATGGTGACTATGTCACTGCTGTTGGATCCGTCGACAACTCCGTGACCCCATATTACTCATGGGAGGCCACATGGTCTACTGTCAATAGTAGTGCAGAAGGCTCTTTCAGGATCGTTCCTAGCTCACCTTTCAACTTCCCAAACAACACGAAATTGACGGTCTGGGCACCCGACGTCTCTGCCTCAGACGAATGCCTACCGATGCCTGATAGGTCGTCTCTACCCGATGACCTGTCAAATGTCATTCTTCTTTCTAAATATAAGCAGTGCTGGCTTGATGCTTGGGGTGGAGCACACTTCCTTACTGAAGCATTTAATATTTCTTATGCTTTGTACTATCCAGGCCAAAGCAACACGAGCATCTCCGATGGCCCGCTCTTCGCTAGTTCTGACTTCCAAAACGCCAAAGGGGTCGCTACGGTTGACTACAACACAGCCTCAGTTTTGCTGGCGGCAAGGAAAGAACATGGCTCCCTCGAGATCTCTACTAATGCAGTTTCCAATGTATCGTACGAAGTCAACAGGCTGTCAGGTCTGCTCAGCTCAAAGTCTACAGGCTGGGGCCCAACACGGCGGGCTTTGTCAATGCCTTTATTTCTGGCCCCAGGAGGTAACATTCTAAGCACACTCCCACAGAGATTTGGCGGTTTGGGTGTGCTTTCTGGTAAATGTTTTGTCTATTTTGAAGGGGGAATTTAAGACTAAACCCATAATCATAGGAACTAGCATGTCTACACCTTTTGGAGCCGGTGTTGCCGCTCTTGTCAAGCAGAAACACCCTGAATATTCAGCTGACGATATTCGGAATGTGATTGCAACAACAGCGCGCCCAGTCAACTGGAATGATGCAAAGGGGCATACACTAGATTTCTTGGCACCAACCTTCCAGCAAGGTGGTGGCCTTGTCGATGCGTGGAGCGCTGTGCATACCACCAACTTGCTGAGCACCCCTTCCTTGAGTTTCAACGACAGTGCCTATCGTGCTACCAACCCAACTTTCAGCATCAAAAACAGCGGTAAAAAGACCGCAAAATACCGCTTAAGTCACATCGGGGCTGGATCAGGCTACCTACTGGGAGAAAGCGGATACAACCTAACAAAAGCAGAGGCTTATCCAGTCTATGCCGATATCTATATCCATCCCATATCTCTCTCGATCAAGCCCGGGTCGTCAGCCACGGTTTCAGTGTCTGTTATCAAAGAGCCCGATCTGTCTGATGCTGCCACTCGCGTCTCGCATTTTAGTGGTTATGTTGCCATCGACGCTGAAGGAGAGACTAATAAACTCACGCTGCCATACACCGGACTAGGAGCTCCCTTACTTAGGTTACCGGCTATCAACCGAGACACTACCATCCTAGCAGGATATAACTCCTCAAATGACGCGACGATACCATTGACAGAGGAGCGAATCTTCAACTGCACTTTAAACACGACTATGAACTCGCCAGTTACATTTCAAGATAGCTTTTACCCTGGCGTCAAGCTTGATCTTGTTGTCCAGAGTAGAGACTTTGCTCTTAGTATTATAGACACTAACTCTGGCAACGAGATGTTTGTGATAGCTCGTGGTTCATCTGAAGACCCATTTCTGTCAGGCTGGACATGGTACTATGATGGAACTGATGCAGATTACTTTCATTTACCAGCCGGAAGGTATCACTGGCGGGCTAAGGCACTCAAGATTACAGGAGACCCTAAGAAAAAGGAGGATTATGATATTTGGGAAAGTGGAAGTTGGATTCTTAACATTGCATCTTGATATAAAGCTACATCTACTTATTGAGACATAAGATGCTTTGACAGTGTTGACGCCCCGGGAAAGAGTGCCGTTTGACAATGCTCGAGCCAGGCCTGTCGCTTGGAAGCCTTATTGGAGGAGTTTTTTGACAGCTGGTTTGATAACATTTCCGCTGGGTCCAATAACAGCGACCTTTTTCAATGGTGGCATGATAGTATTGTGAAACAAATGGGGTGAACCGACACAGTAATTGACAGAGGATAGTGTGTATATAGGTCTTGCGGCCTTGACATTAGGGCACAAAGACTGGTCTACCAATAACCAGATATCGGCTAAATCACGCGACGGACTGTGTAGGAAGCATAATGCATAACTGATAACGTTAGACCCTCGCTTCGCATTCTCCACACCTGCTGCGTTGCTACTAAGCAGCGCTTATCCGCAAACTGATATAAAATGCCGCAACCCGAATATAGACATTAACTAAATGCCCCCGTCAATGCACATATAGAATCTGCTCCCGTCGGCCGTTTACTCATTAATAATGACCCCCGACGCCATGTAGTATATCTTTACTCTAACGGGAACTTAAGCTAATTACTAATCCAAGTCTGCTTACTAAAGTATTCTTATCCCGACACAGCTTTAACAACCCCAAACTCAAGAAAGCACCCTACAGGCAAACATGTCTCTCAGGAAAACATCATGCATGGCTTGTGCATCAGCCAAGCGTCGTTGTGACCGCGGTGTGCCAGCATGTAATCGTTGCACCCAGAAAGGCTTGCCATGCTCATATCCATACCAGAGTTCCTGGCAATCCGTGCCAGTTGTTGGGCCATCGCCAAATGGATTCACATGGCCCAATACACCATTCCCGGGTCTCTTAGGATCCTCGCAAGTCATCCTTGAACAAGAAACTGTACAGGCTACCGGCTTTCTCAAATCTGGGTTCACATGTATCGATGACCCAATGGCCTGGAATTGGGATCATTTGAGTCCACAGGTTGCGATCGATTTGCCTGTGTCGGAACAATTATTCACTCTGGAAGCTAACATGTTGAATGGCCTCACTGAGCCTCGCTTTAACGGAGTGAACAACAACCCGAACTTGAGACTAGGCCTTAGTCCGCGACCAGGTGAACCACCGAGACACCGTCGCAAAGCTTCCTTTCGCCTTCATCAACAAGACGTGCGGAAACCGCAAGACGTTCCTGGTTTTGACACAATACTACAACAAACACACGACATTTGGCCTCGTGGGAGCGACACTAAAACCTGGCAATTTTGCGCGAGAGAACTCATTTCTTTTGTTAATGCATTTGCGACTACGGCAACAAATTCCTTCATCCGGCAGCCAGTCACTTCGGCCAACGACGCTGAACTTCCCTTGTCGCTTCAAAGAGCTCTCAGTGTCTGTGCCACTTCCTGTACACTGGCCGGCTCGAATCGGGGTATCCTCGACCAGATCCTTGAAACCGAGATGCAAAATATGTTAAGTGGATCTGGGTTCCATAACGCTTCCGGCTATGACGCGACACTGGCAGCTTTTCGTCAAGATCTTGCTCAGCTACAGGCTATGGTGCTTTATCAAATAATCACACTTTTCAGTACCAGTGCCAGACAGCAGTGTCTTGCTATGAAGTATGTACCTTTGGTGGCTTCTCAGTCAAGAGAGTTGCTACTTCGGATTCAAGTTTTGAAACTTGAGAGAAAGAGCACCCTCCCATCACCTTGTCTGCCGGTTGAGCTACTCAGTCCTTCTGTTACCGATCTAGGAGCTTACGCTAGTGATCAGTCAATCAGAGAATTACCAGAGAGCTCGTCACCTCTCCTACTGTATGACAAACCGCTGCAACAGAGTGAGATCGATAGCGCATACAGAACAATACTCATCTCATACCTGGCCCGATCTGTTCATTCTGCGCTTACAAGTCAAACGTGCACTCTACTGGCGGAACTGGGATCTTTACCTGTTTTCATCCATTCAAATGAGCTAGACACTGGCATTTCCTATAATGAGCGTCAACAGGCATTTTGGAGCGGGTTGCGACAAAGCGGGAAGGCACAGGAGTTGAACGCGCAGAATGAAACGGTTTCGTATAATGAATTCGTTGAACGTTGGAGCCAGCAGAAGGAACTGTTGGGGTTAAACGAACGTGATCGATTTGTTGTGCTACTGTTAGCAGCCTGCAAGGGTGTTGATATCGTCAACAGCCAAGCTTAAATGTCTTGACATTGCACTAAGTAGCTCTTACAGAGGCAAGCGAGAGCGAAGATATGTGAAGTACATAACATTTGCAAGTTGGTCAATCCATTTCTACGACCTAATCAGGTCTGGTATCTTGGCAATAGCTGGTAGTTCTATACTATTGCTTTTATTTCGCTTTTACAAATACAGTTCCGCATATTAGCCTTTCTGAGCCAACTAACACAACAATCAACTATGTGATGGAAGAAAGCAGGTCAAAATAATCTGTTAAGCGATGTAATGCCTACTCTTCTAAGAATGTCATTTTGACAGAGACTGTGTACTATTCCATCATTTCTATAGCTTTGGCTGTATCAACCAAGCCAAAAACTCCCAGGTCATCCTTTGTGAGAACTCCATTCTCACCTGAGTAGCTTCTATCGCCAGCAAGACCAAAATATGTAAAGTTTGCTTCCATAACCTCTCCCCATTTAGGCCACAGGCTGTGATAGGTTTGTTTATCAACCATTACATACTCTGCTTCCTTCTGCTTGGTAGCCGCCCACAGAGAGAGGAGCTTTCCACAGCTCATCACATCTGTGACCGCGAAGACAAACTTGCCCGGTAGAGTCTTCATGGGTTGCTCCAAGATGGCATGAACAAAGAGACCGACGTTTGTTCTCACATCGCCAGCCAAGCTGAGTGGTACCGATGATGGAGCGGGGAGAAGCTGAATGTACTTATTGGGTGCAGCAGAGGTGACTGGGAAAGGTTTGAAGAAAGGGTATTGCAAGTTCGAAACATAAAATCCGACCCAGAGGAAAGTCGTTTTGCGCAACAACTCTGGCTGAGACTTGATGTAATCATCGACCCTGTTCTTGCCTTCGAAGTGAGGCACGGATGATTTGCCCTCACTCACTCGGAATGCGTTGGGGAGAGTCGACCAGATGAAATGCTCAAGAGTAGGAGTCGCAATAGCAGCTCTGGCTAGGTTGATACCATGCGTTGCCTCTTCCTCAACCGCAGCGTCTGCGCTGATGTTTGGGAAGTTTTGGAAGAAGTTGGTGACGGCAAAGATGGCGAAAGACCCAGAAAATGCAACTTCCAAAGAGGAAATGTCGTTTAAATCGGCTTCAACAACCTCCACTCCCTTGTCGAGGAGTGCTTTGGCTGCTGCACCTGTCTTGTCTCTCGTGATGGCTCTCACCCGATAGGCGTTATCATCGAGAAGTGCTTTAACAACAGAGCCGCCCTGAATGCCAGTGGCACCAATAACTGAGATCAGCTTTGGCATGATGATATGAATAGGTCTCGGCAGTGAAATGTGGTTTGAAGGATGTAGTGCGCGTTGTGCTGATGCTAAATAGCCAGTCTATCGCAGAACCGCGCCTTTTGTTCTTATAGATATAAAGCATTGCAGTCATAAGTATATGCTTACGTGGGCCTCAGGATTGTAGGTTGTCGAGTACTAGCGCAATTAGTAACATTGTCAACTCACACAAGGTTGAACATGACCCGGTTGACCCGCACAAGTCCGCAAACACGGCGGAACCCCACTCCAGTCCGCGTATCCACTTCTCTCCGCATCAAATTCTCAACTTTAGCATGGTCTAGGACCGTTTTGCCGGACTGTCCGGCTTCTAATATCATATAACCTTACCCTATTACAGAAAGTTCCCAGGCCCCTTTGAATTGTTGATGATTTAAGTAAGAAATTAGGCAGTGATCCTCCCACGGCCGCAAACATGCCTGAAGACTCCATTCCTCTCCGTTGTACCAGCACTATAGGCCCGGCCCAACTGATGTTAGATATAGGGAAACTAGCTACCCAAAGTAAAATAACCCACAGCCTAGCTCCATGTGTTGAATAACGCTCCCGTCGATACACATACCGGTTCTGATATGCTACAAGCCTTTCCCGCTCCTGTAGGCTGTTTAGTCAGCGGAAATGAGCTTCTACGGCCTATGGCGTTACGTGGTTCGGCTTTCTTACTAATCGCGCCGATTTCGCCCTCACATCCACACGCTGTTTATACATCATCGTTACTAAGTCCTGCCATCTGGCATCGAATTCAGATCTTGAATTTTGCGTGCTTGTATATGTTTTGTATGTAATCTTTGTCTCTCGTCGTTATAAAAGAAACAGAACGTGCCCAGTCTTGCCTCATTGTCAGTTGATGTAATTACTTGAATAAGCACTCGTGTTTTAAATACCTCCACAGTACAAGCAAAATAACACCTCAAAGTATTACTATGTCTCTCAAATTTGCCATTTATACCTGTCAGCCTATTCCAACCAAGACGCCATCCCCGGACGTTTCATCTAAGGACTCAGGCCTTTGGTCACCTCTCTCAATCACTCTGCTCTGGACTCCTACCAGCGCGCTTCTAGTGGATTGCCCCGCGACCGTCCATCCTACACACGAGCTGGCACAATGGATCAAGTCTCAGCTGCCCATGGGTTGTACCCTTAAGTACTTTATCTGCACCCATGCTCACGGAGATCATTTCCTCGGACTTCCGATCTTGGAAGAGCATTTTCCTGGATTGAAAGCTTATGCTACCAAGGCCGTAGCTGAAGGAATCGATCAACAACAATCACCAGAAATTAGGGACTCGGTCTGGGCCCAGACTTTCGCTGTCTCCAAAGATGGTTCTGGCTTGCCCAGCGTCGGATCTGATTTCCAAGGTCTTCCATCATCCAACGAATTCAATCTCGATGGTCACTTGCTCAAGCTATACGATGTCCCCCATGGAGATACACACGCCAATTCGTTCGTCCATGTCCCCGAGTTAGATCTTGTTGTGGCAGGTGATATTGTCTACAATGAGGATTGTCACCAATGGTTAGCCGAGGCGTCTGATGCCGAGAAGCGAGGAAAATGGCTCGCAGCTATTGAGCAGATTGGCGTTATGAAGCCCAAGATTATCGTACCCGGACATACCTTTAATCCATCGTCAACACCGGATGAGAATTTAGTAGCAAGAATGCTCAGAAGCACGGCAAACTACATCACTGGATTCGAGGAGGAGCTTGCAGTTGCTACAACTGAGTAGGATCTCTTTGAAAGAATGCGGTCCCGATGTGACCGGTGGAATCTGTACCTGCTAGCTGGAAGCTCGAAAGCCGCATGGGATAATAAGACGCTCTAGAGACGTCAGCATCGAAGTCAAGCATCTACTACGGATATAACAATGACTGAAAACCTGATAGTTATAGGTACGTAGGCGTATATATTAATTATAACTTATTCTAGCTTGTTATGCCAGGACTGGTAAAGTATGAAATACTGCACTCCTACAGATCCTTAAATACATCTTTTCTCCATCTTCTTAGCTCCGAGGTACTTAGAGACAGTTACTCACAAATGCCACGTAGCATTGAGATCTTAGCAACCGTGGATGAAAGCTTAGTGTGCCTGTGGTGTCTGGCTGTTAACTAGAGTGACCTGGCGTCGGGATGTTCGTGACCATGAAGGGAATTACCATCGGCGACTAATAATGATTGGGGACAGATGGGCTACATAAAGACATAACCCTATTGAGCGCTGTTTCAGTAGAACCTTCAACGTGTTAGCCAGCAGTATGCGTCGGAAGTTTGCTTAGCTGCCCGGTTAGAATCCACAAAATATATTACTAGTTGTCATATATCGAGGATTAAGTTAGGTCCGGAGCATAAAGGATTGGGCCTGTAGCGTTGTCCTACAACCACTCTAGCGTTTCGCTGTTATTCAAGCAGCCTTGTGTTTCCCTTGCGCTCAGTCCCTCGCTTACGAGGCCGTGTAAGACCAGCGATCGCATTAATTGTTCCTCGATTAAGATTACATCACAACGAACCAGGCTAAGGTTGGTGATAATACTAGACCCAAACCTTGCCGCAGCACGCTTGCTGCTTTCAAGAAGTCACCAAATCTAGGTCTTTGACGAATTTCATCGATTAAGGTATCGAACTTTTGGCTGGCCTCACCACGCCGATTTGCCTTAACCTGAGAAGCCGATGCATTCCTGAAGGGTATTAGATTACATAACTCGTTTCGAACTCGCATGTATCGATCTCCAAGCTGGGGATAACTCACTTGTAGGTTTCAGAGATCTAAGCGAGTTTTCTCACTAGGTAATATAATTATAGCACGACTACTCCATATGCTCGAGAATATTAAGTGCCAGAGTAGGACTTCTGCCCACTTGAATTACTATAGCCACTATATTGCAGGGACCATCGGCCCGATAAATTGATATCTGGGACACACTATCTGTATAGTGCCCAATAACCTTCTGCTTTACCAGACATAGCCACATTTGATCTCAGCCTAGATAGCTAGCTTCTCTAGCTTAAGCCCACTAACTTAATGTCGAGAGGAGCTCTAACAACGCCAAGCCTTGCTTGTAATACTTATATACCCTGAAATAGAACACTCCGGTTTACTTACCCCTTTGCTTAAGATGTTGAAAAACTTAAACAATCTAGCATGTCGAGTTCTTTAGTGCCAGTCGAAGCTTTTGCTTCAACATTATTTCAAGCATCGTCTGAAAATATTCAGCCGCGCTGGGCTGTGAACACCCTCCGCTTACTTCCTTGGTAATAATGCGCTCTTCCACTGAGGGCTAATTGGTGAATTTACGTTTATGGACCACTTCTGAGCCGAACTTCCGTAGTAGTGGGGTTGATAACATGATAAGATCTCATCTTCTATGGCCTAAACATCCTTGCTGCCTGTTTAGACCAGCCACAATTCTGGTCTAGACCGCCTATTACCACTAGCTCTCACTATTAAATTTAGATTTTCAGCTCTGGCGATAAAGCTCGGCGACATCCTGGGACAAATATTAAAAGCCCGAGATATAAAGTAGTATAAATCTGCATTCATGTCATACTCTATCAGAAGAATTCAACCTAACTAATGCCGCCAAATGGATACTAGTGACACTTCTTATCAATACTTGCTTAAGGATCGGCCGGGCATATCTGATGATGCGATTGGTAGGAAACATGTATGTGTGGAGGCTTGTAGTCGACGACCTTGGTGGCAATTTATTCGCGAGTGGTACCTGATTCCGCTCTATGTCGTCTACACTACCGCTGTGACATTCGGCGCGGTTTACTGGCTCAATGGCAAGTCCTTTGAGATCAATGGCCTACCCAATCCCGGGACCAGACTTACCCAATCTGACGTGACAACCCTCTTCTCGGCGGCGATGGTTGTCGGTAGAATCATTTGTACTACATGGCAAGCGCTCGCTGCCTGGCGCTGCGCCTTTATTCTCCTCGAGAAGACCGGTCTCTCTCTCGTCACCACCAGCCGCCTAATATCGTGGCAAGCACCAACACCCAGCGTGTTCCGGGCGTCCTCCTCTCAAAATGGCACGAGAGCAATTGTGGCCTTGATCTTACTTCTCGCTTGGCCAGCTCAAATCGCAAGCCCACTCGCGTCTGGTTCCCTTTCCTGGGTACCTTCGACGGTTTACGACTCCCCTATTTCATCCATCTCACTGAGCGGTGCACCAGTTCTTTTGAATCCGTGGAAATGGTACACAATGTTTCCAGACGTTCGCAACGGTAGGGTCAAACTAGCAGCGGGCCACGCATTCTTGGCTTCTACGACTATGACAAATACGACAAGGGGACCGCAAATGATTTCGGCCCAACGCATAGTCACGCAATTGAAATCGTACCCCAACGCGACAGCTGTGAACAACGTAACGGTGCCTGTCTTCAACATCGAGAAATTTACGTGGGTCTCAGAGGGTGAAGCTCTCCCCCCTGGAATACAGGCGGCTGTGACGGATTCTCTTAGTGGATACCTGAACATCTCCAGCCCATCGGGACCATTGTCACAAGTCCTGCCTGGGAATACTGCCCTGCTTAAAGACACTCCTTGGAAGCCACTATCCGATACTGAACTTCCGTCGGCCGAGATATTCTCTGGAACCAAGTATGCCGCAATCTATATTTCACGCAATTTCAATGGAGGCGAGGGAAACAATTACGACTGCCACAATGGCACAAGCGAGTTCGACCCATTGCCAAATGGAATAAAACTCATTAACGTCAGCTGGAACAACAACTACACCGATTGCTTAGCTGTAGCAAAACTCACTATTACCGCAGGGGTAACGCAGTGCTACCAAATGGATCTACGCCCGTCATCTGAACCTACTTGCTTTCTGTCATCCGGCGTTCTCGTCGCAAAGAGTACAAACATCACAGCAGATGTTCTGATCCAGGAAGTATTTAGTATGATGCCCGAAACTCAGAGCCTAATAGCAGCGCTTGGCTTGTCTGATCCCGAGGCAAAGAACGGCGGAGACCTGGAAGTTTACCTCCGCAACTCTCTGATTCAAGCGTACCAAGGAGCTTGGAGCGCGCTCACGGACTATTTCTCGGATCCAGATCACCCAGTACGAGCCGATATCTGGCAGCCATCTTCCTTGCTCCAAGTGCGAGTCTCAACATGGCGGATGTATGCGTGGCTCGGTATAAATGCACTGTTGGTGGCCTCTGGCGTGTTCCTTTTTGCAGTGCAGTCAAGGTGCACGGTCAAAACGGTCAATGACCCGGTAGTCGCAAGTCTCATGATGGACAGCTCAGCGGTAATCAATTATGACAAGACTGGACTTTGCAATGCCACGGATATTGGTTCAGGATATGGAGACACGGAAATGGAGGTGTTTTTAAAGGTTGACAACTATGGTCACTTAACTGAGAACTACAATCACCATAAGTTAGTACCAAAGGAAGTAAGTAATGCATGATATCTAAATATTTATATCAATAATAATATTACTTATCTATATTTATTTCCAACAGGCTCAAAAAGACAATCCGCGAAGTACTCGTTTAGCTCTCTTGCCCGCATTATCAAGCCAAGTATCTTTAATAGGTATGATGGTGACTGGCAAACTGATGGTTAGGGCTACGTATGCATAGATATAAGATTCAAGCTATTTTAGCTAAACATTATATGGGATGATTTCTGTTTCGTAATCATAATGGCTCCCAACCCTTTCGAGTATACATGATGAGTCCAACTGGGACAATCGCATCCTCCCGATATACAACAAACTCTGGGTACAGAAGTGACCCCCCGTTGTAAATGGTGACACCCTCAACCTTGAATGTCGTTAGTGACTCGTCGCTCGCAGCAATCGGTCGCTTACACAGTTGTAGCCACGCGAGGGCCTGGTGATGTCGTGGTCTGCTTGCAACTTGCGCTGAGGCTTATTCGCCACGACGTAGCAAATGAGCATGGCATGAAGGTTTGAGCTAACATGGTGATTCTTCACATAGACATCTGCTTCTGTATAGTTGATGAGTGTGGACTCAAAACGACTGGGGAATGTAAGCTAGGCTTACTCGAAGAAGTTGGTGTAGAGTAGATGCCAGGTCCAAACATTCCCTCGTCATCTTGGAATGTCAGTATACTTTTGTAATTGGTACTTAGCCTTGAACTTACCAGCGTATTTCAATTTGAAAGACTGCCTGAGAATGCTGCACGTGCCGCAGTCATCGTTGTAGCACAGTCTCAGATCATTGCCCGACTCTCCAATGTGGCATGCGCGTGAGGTACCGTGGTAAAGTCTCTTGTATCTCGCGCCATTCCTGCAACATTGATTAGTAGTCAAATGGGTTTGGTAGACTCAGGACCTGTCTTACAAATATGCGACAAAACGCTGTCCTCGATAAGACTGGCCGATATCATAATTATTAGCCAGGTAGATTGACTTTACCTTGGCACTTTTCTCGTCGTGGCGCCATGAGTGATAGAACTTGTTTTCATCTAAGAGTAATTTCAGATCAGGCTGGCCAAGATAAGAGTTAGAGGGAGTAGATCTTACGCTCCTTGTAGTCTGGATCGCTTCGACTCAGGCGCTTCATCCGCTATCAGGCACATCAGTATCATTACGCAATACCCAGGTGAGCTATGTACCTACAATAGGCATAGTGGCTGTGGGGTACGAGAAATGAGTAAAGGCCTGATTAAAAGCGAAATGAGTAAGCTCTCTTGATAAAGTCCTGCCGGCTTCAATAGATTTGAGTCTCAAAAAACACCTCGATGTCTCTCCGAGAAGTACAGCTCTGAGTGCTGTGACAACCTGATCCAAACAGTCATATAAGTAGATTAACTATTAAGGTGCATTGCCTATTTCGACAACAAGCAGTCATCGGATCAGAATGTCCGAAACCTCCAAATGCGACAAGCAAGAAGGATTAGGCAGCTGAGCAGCTCACTTCCAGTCGATCTGTCGCCTCAGGATTGCTGAGTTGTATGAGCATCGATACATGTTCAAAGTCCTAGATGTAATCAACGTGGGCCAATACATTTCCATTCCGTTGGCCTTTCTACACTTTTAATCTGCAAGCATCAGCTACGAAACCTCTAACAGAATCACATCGACTCTCGGAGTTCTGCGGCTCATGAGATGGAAGTGGAGGCACTATTAAGAATTCTGGTAGTTGGAAGTCAGCTCATTTCACTGAAGTGATAGCTCGGGTGAGTGCATGCAGAGACTTTTGCAGGGGGGATATGCTTACTTGTAAGCTCTTTTGGACAAGTGAGCTTCTCACCGACGGCCACGTAGCTAAACCATAGCTCTCAATCCATGTACCGATAACCTAATAGAGAAGTGAGCAGCCTAATATGTTGCAGTCGCTTATATTCACGCTCTGTTTATGTCCGGCGACTAAGGAATTGTGATTCAACCCCCATGTCTGAGTGCGTAATCCTCCACCTTTCCGGTACTACCATTTGATTGGCTTAACTGTTCCACCGTTGTGTGAACAATTGAGGCATGCTTCCTCATGCATAAGCGAGGCGTTGCTGACTGATCAATTTGTTGGATAGGTCTTTCAACCCCCCAGGCGTCTTACTGCATATAATTGACGTGGCGAGGCTGTGATTCCATTCGTCTGCATACCGCGTTCCGGTATGAGTCTTTTATGTATACACGTCTCATCAACGCCAACATTAGATATTAGATAGAGTCGAGAGACGTCCCAGTCGGTAAAATCAAAACAGTGACTTGTTCAGACTTCTACTCAGACATGAAGAGATCCTCATTCCAGAATCAAAGGCGAAAAGGCCAATCTTCTCGTCACTCGACCCCATCCCGCCCTTATGATAGCAGTCAGCGAGAAGAACTCAGAGCTACTGCACAAGAGACTTTAGACCTCTCACGCAGTCTTCTCAAAGAACTGGGAACAAACGACTTGGCAAGACATTCCGTCAAGTACTCGTTTGGCTCTCTTACTCGGCTTCATCCTGGTAACTGTCCGTCATACAAACATCCAGCTACCATAAAGGTCATCAATGATGATACGCTCAACGCTGCCATCGAGCTCTGCCACAGGGCGCAAGCTGATGCTGGCCCACAGAGTCAGCCTCCTATAGTCGTCAACTTTGCGAATCGTCACTCTCCAGGTGGGGGATGGCTCAACGGGGCTATGGCCCAAGAGGAGGCGCTTTGCTATCGCAGCACCCTCGCATTAAGTCTTAACAAAAAGCACTACCCACTCGAGAGAGACGAGGCTCTCTACAGTCCCTACGCACTTATCATGCGTGATGATCTACCCTCAGGCCACGAGATATCATCACTCCCTGCAAGGGAGTTACCCGTGGTCAGTGCCCTGACTGTGGCTGCCTTGCGAGGTCCACCCGTTCGGGTTTTCACCAACGAACCTCGCAAGGATAGAATGCGCAGGTCCAGTTCAGAAGTATTCGAAAAGCGCGTCTTTGCCAACGATAGAGACCGCGATATCACAAAGGCCAAAATGAGACTCTGCTTGCGCATGGCGGCTAAACACAATCATGACATGATCGTACTTGGTGCTCTAGGCTGTGGCGTATACGGTAACCCACCGGAAGATATCGCCCATTGCTGGCTGGAGGTATTGAGAGAATATGAGTTCTCAGGCAATTGGTGGCGGGAGGTATTGTTTGCTGTCTTTGACCCCAAGAACGAAGGAAATTTTGAGATTTTCCATCAGGTGCTTGACGGGAAGCAAGTTTAGACCCAACAACATATCTGTCACTACCCAACAAAGCGAGTAATTGAGGCTGCATGAGCTGAACCGTTTGACAGCGCCCAACTTCGTATTACATCCATTTAAATGCTTTAATTATATACACTATACCCGTAATAGTAATAGCTGGGATGGCTAAACCTGTATGGGGTTAGTATATAGCTATGACATGTCTCAAACTAAGCCCACGACTGGTCTGGCATTCCTCCCTTAAAGTCGAGACTGTGCTACAACAGCGTTCTTTTAACTCAATCAACGCCTAGAATACCGCAACTGACACATGTTTGAAGCGCTTGACTACACTGCCATTAAATATCACGCAAAGTGGCTGTGAATTAAGGTATGTGTAAGCTACTATGGAAACGATATGCAGGGCAACAGATGCACGGGATGTCCCCTGTCTCACAGCAAACAACTGATATCGTCAATGAGACCCCATTATAGAAACCATTTTTATTTTCTTTCGTTTAAGCCTTTACACTCTTTTGCCATTGCGTCCTGAAGTAAATTATGAAGTCTCAAATATATGCAGCGACACTCATAGGAGCAATCGGCGTAGTCTCTAACACCTTTTGCGTTACATACCTTTCTACCTACCTCGTACCTATTTCTCAGGATGGCGCCCTTCCATTAGCCGGAGAACAGTCATCAAGGCCGACATTTCAAGGAAATACTTCCACCCAAACGAGTCTGAGTCTGTTATCGTCCACATGACGGTCCTACATTACCTCCCGCTAACGATCTGTAAATATAGACGTCCCAGACTCTTTGACGCCGACTGCTTCACAAGAAAACGAGGCTTCGGTTCTCATCCCCGTCGACTCTGAGTCTTCCAACCATGACACGGGACTCGCCGTGTCGCAAACAGGCTCTGACAATGTATCCCTCAGGTCGACAGTCGATGCTCTTTTTAGTGAGACTTTTATATCTTCTTCGACAACCATTCCCTTAAACTCGGTTACGATTAACTCGGCCTCTAATACTGCCACATCGGTCTCTGCCGCTATCACCTTGGATACCAGTACTGTCACTGAGGCCACCACGACCTCCAATGGCGCGATTATACCAGTAGGGAGATCAATCATTCTCCAAGTCAATCTCGATAGCAACGAAGGAGTGCGTTCTCTCGTTAGAAGAGCGCTAGGTGGGTTTGTAAGCCCGGCCGACACCGATATCTGCACGTTTGCCTCCCTCTTTAATCTCGCCCAAGACCAGCTTTTCTCGAACGACTTTCCAATCTTTTATACATCTGGCGACGACTACAAAGAACTCGTCGGAGTAGGTCAACCTTCTAGAGGTTCTATATCAACGGGCTTTATAGCTTCTAGGGGCTCGCTTGTCTAGAAATACCGGATTGCCTAATGGTGAGGCACAATTCTGCCAGACGTCTGATAGCCGTGTCTACGTCGTATTCACTGATGGACCTCCGGAGTGTGTTCCAGTCACGCTATCTGTCTATGACTGTAAGAGGAGTTGACTCTGTCTAGATATCATTGTTAACATTACTTTTAGCTTCACAATGCCAAAATGGCCAGCTCGTGGGTGTCGGCGAGACTACTATTTCATCTGGTACATCCACATCTCGGGCTGTTAATTCTGGCAGTGACACGTCCGTCACAGTTTCCAAAATGGAGGAGAGCACAATATCTGCAGAGACCGGCTCTAGTACTCTCACTTCGTCAAGCTATATAACGCAGTCTGAGTCTGCAGACCTTCCTATTACAGTTTCCAAAACGGAAGAGAGTACGGATTATCCAACGACTATCTCTGGTACTCTCCTTCCATCGAGCCGTGTGACAGAGTCCGAGCATGTAGGTCTCCAGACGTCTGGTACTAAGGCACCCCCGGATGTATCCTCCAGGACTTCCGAGTCATCGGTTTTGCTGAGCTCAGCCACTGCCAATGCACCCACTCTTGAAGCCTCTACTTCAGACAATCTGTCTGCAACTGGAACAGATGTTGTATCGAGTACTGACTCGGTATCGACTGGCGTGGTCTCAAGTGGAATGACATCGCAGTCGTCACTTGACTTGAGTGCTTTGTCTACAACATCAACTATCATAAGCGAGACAGACTCGACACCTACGGCTACAAAGACGATCGATACAGGGAACACGACCACAGAGGACGCAACTTTCGGAATCGGCTCAACTGTGGATACTGCTAGTACCGATACTACGACTGCCGAGGTCACTACCAGGGCAGATACAACTTCAAAGACTGAGGCGGGGGCAAGCACAACAAACGCCGATACAACTGCCAACGAAACCATCACAACTCAGAGTGATACCACTGAGTCATCATCTTCTGAGACAACAGCGACTGAAGAGGATACCACCTCATCAAATGAAAGTCTTATGACCACCGATGAGACTACCACGACTTCTCAGGATCCTACCACCACTACTGCAGATCCAACAACGACCACAAGGCCATATAGAAGTTGTGATGATCTCAAACCTAGATATTATATATCTGACGCAAACAAATTCGACATCTTCTGCACAAACGATGTTACACAAGGAACTTATAGTGATAGTAGTTTTGCTTGGGATTTCCAGGAATGCATGGATAGATGTGCTGATGTGGGTGATGATTGTCGAGCTATTACATATGAGAGGGATATAAGTATATGTAAGCTGTATACAAGCACTGATGGGCATGAATTTTCTCAAGACCTTGATTATGCAGAAAAGGACTTTTGCTGTTAGAAGAAGGATGTCCTTGTTATTCTTACTGCTGTCTAAAAGACTTAGATTTCTTATAGTATTTAGTTAATATTTGTTTGACTAGTTTGTATCTTTTCGAAATCGAAATCAGCTTTTTGAACATAGATATATCCATATCGCGGCTACCCACATCCTGAACGTCCTTAAATAGCTCGCATAGGTAATTTTTATCCAGCAAACTGTATAGAAGATTGTGATTGGTATTATCACACTCGCAGAATCTACCTGTCTATTTTAAAAACAGAGAATACAAAGGGGCTTGTCAGGTCAAATGAGATTTGTTATGATACCAACAAAGCAAACTCCAAGATACACAGATAAAGAG
This sequence comes from Fusarium sp. NRRL 53293, assembly GCA_013759125.1. Lineage (NCBI taxonomy): Eukaryota > Fungi > Ascomycota > Sordariomycetes > Hypocreales > Nectriaceae > Fusarium > Fusarium sp. NRRL 53293. The sequence goes on from JABSTN010000262.1 coordinate 38,272, forward strand.
TAATATCAGGCTGCTAGCTACATCCTGGTAGCCTGGACCCCACAATGTGAGTCTCTGTGCCTGACTCAGAAAGATAACTTGCCTTACGGACGAAAGGAAGAACAGCATTAGAATTCGTATTTTCCTGCTTTCTGTGAATATGATATGATGACCCGGTAGCCGAGACATCGGCCAAACGCTAACTGTCGTGCCCTGCTTGAGCGAATGAATTTCCCCAGATTTCAAATCGCTAAAGTGCGGGGAAATGAATGTTATTTGTCTACAGCAGGAATAAGCTTTTGCATCACACATACCGAAGGAAATCCGAGTCGTGGCTTGAATAACAACGAGAAGAACCAAAGTATCCGGATCCGATGAACTAGAGAAATGATCGGGTAGCGGGTGAGGTATGTAAACTAGGTTTAATATCTAATTATATATAAAGATGCAGCACATCTGGATGTGCTGGATAGGCTTGGTTAACTTCTGCTATCCATATTCCGATTAATTGTGTACCTGAATGATAATCATCGATCAATATGACCCTCGACGGTACCTTGCTCAAGTACTCACTGACAACATTGTTGTTCGGGGGAATCGCTGCCCTAGTTGTAGCGGCCCTTATATGGTTGGTGTTCTCGGAACTTACATCTCCCCTGCGTAGCTATCCTGGACCTTTTCTTGCTCGTGAGTTCCCAAGTCTGACTCTGTCAGCCATCCCTATACATGCTTGCCACTTCCATGAATGAACAAAGTCTAATATGTACTGTGACCAGGGTGGACCAATCTCTGGCGTTTATATCAAGTCCAAACCCAGAAATATCAATGGACTATTAAGGACCTGCATGACAAGTATGGGCCGGTTGTTCGGATCGGCCCCAACCTGCTTGACTTGGATTATCCAGAGTTGATTAAAACAATCTACAGCACTGATGGGAAATGGTGCAAGGTAAAGAGCTGTCCACATTACGCCGTGGAACACTCAACACTGATGCCTCATAGACCGAGTTCTACCACAACAGCAGTGCTGTCATCAATGGCAAAATCACGTATCACTTGTTCAGCACGACCGACCAAGCAGCTCATGCCCGCCTGAAGCGACCGATTGTGAGATACTATTTAATGAGTAATATCTTGAACCTCGAATCCTATGTTGATACAGTCATCAGCGACTTTCGCGACCATTTAGAAACAAGATTCATGGACAAGCAGAGTCAAGAGAAACAATTCGATTTTGGACAGTGGATCGCCTTCTGTAAGTCATCTGAAATATTCAGGTGACCTTTGCTGACTACTTGTTATTATCTCAGATACTTGGGATATGATTAGCTCTTGCCACTTTCAGCCAACGCTTTGGATACATGGAAAAAGCCTATGATTTTGATGGCACGATCCATACCGCTGACCAAGTTACCGACTACTTCGCAATGGTCGGTCAAATGCCGTTCTTGGATTATCTTTTGGACAAAAACCCGATTAAACGCATTGGACCGCCAAACCTCGGCAATGTCACGCGCATTTCTGTTGAGAAAATGATGTCTCGCGTAGATAAGTTGGATGAGATCGACCGCAAGCCAGCAGAGGAACTTGACTTCTTGGACCATTTCCTGAATGCCATGAAGAAGTCTCCCGATCTGGTTGATACCAGCGTCATTACGGGCTATCTCCAGGTCAATATGCTGGCTGGCGCTGATACGACAGCAATCACCCTGCGTGCGATTTTCAACTTCTTGCTCGAGAACCCGCTCACCATGATCAGACTTAAGAAAGAGCTACTGTCGCTAGAATACGATGCAACAAAGGAAAAGATTGTGTTGTATAAGTCTGCACGCGCGGTGCCCTATCTCGATGCTGTCATCCGCGAATCCATGAGGATGCACCCTGGGGTCGGCATGCTTCTGGAACGCTACGTGCCTGACACTGGCTTACAATTACCTGATGGCAGCTTCGTCCCTGGTGGAACAGCAGTTGGACTCAATCCGTATATTATCGGCCGGAATAAGGGTATCTGGGGGGATGATGCAGATGAATTCCGTCCCGAGCGATGGTTGCAAAAGAGCAGCGAGGATGATGAGGTCTTTCAGCAGCGACTTCGCCAGATGAATGGTGCTGATTTGACTTTTGGTGGAGGATCAAGAATTTGCATTGGCAGGAATCTCGCCCTCCTTGAGATATACAAGGTCGTTGCTACTTTAGTATCTCGATATGAGATTCTGAGTGTTCCTGGACAGAAGATGAAGATCATTTCAACATGGTTTCCGCGCCAATCTGGCCTTATTTGTCAGTTACGCAAGCGATAGAGGATGGACAATTATAGGATAAATATGAGCAGTAAGGCCTATTAACTTAAATAATACTTTTATTTAATTTACTTTAAGTAATATACTAGCTACTTAATATATTTACTTAAAATAAACTTTATAACCCTATCCCTGGAAGAACAACTATAGAAATAGTTTTCACAGTAGCCCGTCTTCAAACACTACATGAATAGGCCACAAGACATGAGTTATCGCCTAAACAGTTTGTTTCAACCTTAGCAGCCTCTGAAAATCCTCAAGATGAGATTGTCATCGGTGGTAACTCAGAGGCGGTTGAAAACCAGTATGCCAGTATTACTCGTTAATATTACTCTAAGAAGAAGCCACTTATTAGCATAACACAGTATATATCGGTTCTATCCGATGAGAACTGCTGTAAATTTAGCTACATCGCTATACTCAAGAGTTATAGGGTCAACTTGGAAATCAGATACCTCGATAGAAAAGAGTATCCTCTTGCAGTTTTAAAGTAGCTACTACTTCTATTTATTACTCTATAGAACTGTATATTAATTAAACTACTATATACCAGTTTACTGCTTACTATAGTATATATTACTATTTATAATAGAAAATATACCTTAGAATATATTATTCCTACTATCCTAAATATTATAAACCTCTTATATTAAGCAGGTAGGCAAATAAGTTTTTTTAAACCTATATATAAGGAAAATAACCTTAACCTTCTTTCCCTAGGTATAGGTAGCTACTATTATATTAATAGGATCCTAGGCCTTAATAACTAGATTACTATAAAGATAATATCTTTCTTTTTAATTTATTTTTTCCTTATAGTTATCTATATAAGTAATAATATTATTTATATTCTATTTTATAGGTATCTTATTATCTAGGAGATTAGTAATCTCTATATTTATCTATATATAGTTATAAGTAACTAA